>JZKD02S0236467.1:98425-113581 GCA_000966675.3 Picea glauca
ATATATATATATATATATATATATATATATATATATATATATATATATATATACATCACCATTTATGTAACCCTCTAAATAACATGAAAATAGAGGATGAAATAATTTTGATCATCTCAAAGAACTTTAAATGAGTTCCACATTTAAAAAAGAAGTGAATTTGATAAGCATACTTCAAACATCTCCCACTCATAAATCTTAATATATGAAACATCATGACAGTCATGCCCTGAAGTAATTCTTTTTGGAATTTTATTCATGAAATATATTATTTTTTATACAAAATCTATCTGAAAACCACATACATATCTGTAAATATTCCATGCTCATGTAAGAAAAGTCTTGGAAGATAATAAGAGAAACACTCAAGAACTCAATTTTATATTCATTTCATAAACATGAAGAGAAAGCCATGAGAAAATGATGTAGAAGAAGAAGAAGAATGGAGAAGATGGAGATATTTTTTACTGATCAAAATCTTGGTTGCTTGTTGATGGATGGACCTTTTCTTTTCTAATCTTCTTCTCTGATAAGGTAATATTCTCTAACCCTTTGATGGAGTCCTCTCTTTCTTTTTAAAATTTGCTCTTATAACTCCTTGAGGCACTTAGGGTTTTCTCTTCTTGAATTTCCCGTACGCTTTTCTTCTTGAAATATTCGCTTTAATCGATTCCTCATTAAATATCAATTAATGAATTTGTATCATTTACATTCGTGCCTTGAAGTGGGTCTTTTCATATTTAATAAATTTTTTTTTTTAAAATAAACTTTTATTTTTCAAAAAAAATATTTTACTGCCTTTTAAAAGAGAGGATTGTATTTTAATTTTATGGATGTGATATTGAATTTCTTAGCCATGGAAAATAATTTGGATGTAAAACTCATCATCTTATATTTCCAATGGGTCTTTCTAAGCGAGATTTTGATTTCTGGATATCAAGATATGAGCTTGTGAAGTCAAGGTACCAAGAAGATTTATCAACACACCATAAAAAATATTGTTGACAGTTCTTTTAATTTCTGAGAATATTATGGCCAATTTCAGCTCTTGAAACCTATTCCACCATCTTCCTCATCGAATTACCTCTCCAAATAGGTATATTTTTCTGAAAACAAGGATCAAGAGCTCAAGATACAAGCTCGAGAAGTCAGAGACTCAACCATCATCCATTAATTTTGTGGGCCATTCTTAGCCCTTGATTTAAATTTGTCCTTCTCCATTAAAAAATCATCTTGTTCTCAAAATATGTATCCCACATGCATTGTGGTAGTTGAAACATTGATGTTTATAATTCAGAGTCCTTCCTTAATGTTTGTGTGAAGTACCTTAGCGTTATCTTAGCTCTTAGTACCTTAGAAAAATGCATCTCTCGATAATATTTTGGCTACTAGGTCATTGCCTATCCATCACCCAATCAAGTTGTATATGTATGACACATCACATCCAATCATCATCTAGTCACCTTTCATGTGTCACTTGGATATATGTCTAGAAAAATGAGGACAAGAGAAATAATATTAAAATAATATGAGAAATTCATGGAGTTACGTGAAATATGATCAAGTATGGAATATGTGGCATAGAGAGTAGAGTTTAAGAAAGGAAGAAAAATGGTTAAGTATGGAGAGGAGAGTAAGGAATAGAGAAGAGAGAAAAGTGGTTAAGTATGAGAAGTGAAGTGAAAGGAATATGAGACTAAGTATGAGAGAAATGACTAAGGGAACATGAGAGTAATGAGAAAAATGGTTAAGTATAAATAGTAGAGTAATAAGAGTAGCGAGGAAGGAGAGTAGAGTAGATTGGAAGAGGGAAAAATGAATAAGTATGGAATGAGAGTGGAAGAGTAGAGTGTGTTATCACTCCAGGAAACTCTCCTAGGCTGTAAGTCGGAGATGCCTGGTAACTCAATCTTTTGGTAACTTTTTTCTTAATAATGATGTGGTTTTTGGATCAAGATGAATATCTAGGGGCTGGACTGTGTCTTTAAGACTGTCTAGAAATATCAAATATCACAAGGCCTTCTAAAAATGCAATCAGAAAAGGGTTGATCAAATAGAATAGAAGATAGTTGTTGAACCAGATTATACTCATGTAAAATAGTAAGCACAATGGGTTTAAAAACTAAGGCAATAACTTATGATTCTTAACTTAATCAATCAATTAGTGAGATGACAGTCACATGTAGATTGAATAAGTGCCAACAAAGAAATCATTCACTCATAAGATATCATAGAACAGAAAAGAAAGGTCTGACAACACAGATGAAGGAAGCTTGCAATGTTTCATATATTAAGAATGAGTCTTAGTTACAGTAGCAACATGTAGAACCCGAAATCGAACCCCTTAGTTCCTACTCTACCTTTAGCTTTATAGCTTTACAATGCATTTCTGAGATCCTGAAACTATGGATCTGATATTCTAAAAACAAAAAATCAACTATATTTACAAAAAACAAGGGGAAGATCCTCAATAAAAGGTCAGTCAATATCTGATGATCTTTTAAGAATAGTAAAGTGCTGATGAAGTGTAATATAGCCTCCCAAGGCTGTTGATTTAACCCTCCAAAAATGAAATTCGAGTTTGCTGAAGTGTGCAAAAAAACCCGATTTTCTGCCATTGAACAAGGCGCCAAAATTGATTGAAACCCTTCTTCTTTTCCTTATCTATCAAGAATAACCATTTGATATGACCTGATAATTCATTCACCATTCATTTGAAAAGGATTAAAACCATTCGGACTTAAAAATTTCTGATCTGGGCAAAAATTCACTCATTCTGGCAGTTACAGGCTTTCGGTGGTTAACTAGAAAACTGCTGAGTGAATTATCTACCGAAAGCCCTGTTTTCGGTGGTTAATGAACAATCATCCTGTTCGCCTAAACCACCAAAAGTCCTGTTTAGATAAACATTTCAAAAATGAAAAAATGCATTACGTCTTAGCTTCCAAACTCTTCAAGGGTGTTCTTTTGGGACCTCTTTGTTCTCTATTTGTTGCCTTGAAATCTGTAAATATTTCTTCTATACCTACAGTTTCAGCTGCATTTTCCTTTGTAGAGGTATCTTGGGTAGTCCATGGTGGAGACCGGATACTTTCATTATTGAATCTTTAAGAATTGACATGATTCTCATTTATCTGAGATCTTGAAACCTCTCTCACATAGTCTACATCTTGTATTCCTCTTTGGACCTTAATTTGGAATATTTAAGAGTACAAAATTCAAGCTACTGTTCTATGAGAGCCTTCACTGATGCCATTTCATTTTCAATTTTGGCTAATACAAAACGCAACTTCAAAGAAAGTAGATTCATTTTCTCCGCTTCATAATCTTTAGCAACATTCATTGAATGGCCTCCCACAAAGAAATCATTGAGAATGATGTCTTTGGCCACTATATTATTTTGGTCCTTACATCCCCATGTGTCCCGAAGCAGTGAATATAAATCCATTTCACAAGCTGCAAACAACTTTGAGACTAGATTTGTCTCCCTTTCATTTTTAACCTGGCCCCATATAGTTTGAGCTTTGTAAGAAAGATTGCTTAACTGATATGAAATATCCCCTGGTTCTGAGCTAGTTCCTGTCATTCTGGAAGACCTCATTTGTGTTGTTGTGCTGCCTTGTTCCTGAGATAGATACCAGTCATTCACATTCTGAACAAGGACCATAAATAGAGGCACATCTCAGAGCCTCTCAATGTACTCCTTCATGTGGGGATCAATACATTGCAAGCTTTTGAAGAGTCATTGTCAATGCGCTCAAGAAATGGAATAATATTATCCCACACTCGAATTGTTCCCTGATGATCCATTCCTTTCTGAATCTCCTTCTCATCATGCTCCACCGAATCATCCATGATTGCGTTTGGGTGTTGAGCCAAGAAATCCAACATGACAAGCATATTCTGTACACATTTCTTCTAGACAGGAATCAGCGTGTGTATGTTAAGACTAGGGTTTACATCAGACTGTGTAGACCATGGCATTTTTACCCTCAATAATTTAATAAACCCTTTGAGCTCCGCGCAACCTGCGATCTGACACTTGGTATTATGAAATCCGATGAAGCCAACTCCCCAGTCGCCAGAATTCGCAGTTTTTCCTGTGAGAATGGTAAGGGAAATGCGAGGGAGTTGGAGGAGGCCTGGGAACCACCTGAGGACACGGCACTGGGCAAGCCAAATGATAGATCTGATCCACTTTTACTTCTGTAGCTGTCAATTTCCAAAATCTGCAAATACTCAAACATCAACTTGTATATCTCCCTGATATATTTACGAGATGAGATCCTCCATATCTACAAGCTTGATGATGATCTGAAATATAGGAATGTTGCAAACTGAAGAAGCAATCAAAATAGGATCATTCTTGATACGTGGTTTAGACAAAGCGTTCAATAAGGGGATTTAAGTGAAACTCGGTGTTTGTACTTAACTTTGACATGTGAACTCTGTTTAAGTCGATTTGGCGTATTAATATCTCAAGGCTTGAATCATATCTTGGTGCACCGAGTACTAACACTTATTTTAGTTTATGCGTTAAGTGGTTGTGACATGTACTCGAGCTTTGGCTTGGATGTTGTATGGCATATGGATTGATAGAATAGATTCGAGCTTTGGCTTGGGCCTGCACTGGCTTGTGAATTAGAAAAAGGACTAAATAAATATTTATTTGAAAATATGAGAAGACTTGTAAATGAAGTTTTTTAGGAAAACTAATAAAATTCCATTTTTTGGTTTTGCAAGTCAAAAGATAGATCAAAGATCATAGGAGTTTGGACAAAATTGGTGAATAAGACTCATCATGATTCAATGATGAATTCAGAAGTTATGACCCAGGACAAATGACTGACAATTTGACAATTTTGACATGAAAAGACGTTTTCAAACTTTGGGGAAAATTTGAGTGCTAACATCTGGCTCCTTCTGGGGATGAAAGCCTCCCTGTGAGGTTTCAAGAAAAATCATACCTGTGCCTGTCCATTTAACCTGAAAAACCCTGCAACCTTAATCTCTACGAACATTTACATTCTTCTTGTGTCTAGTCCATTGGGCTATGGAGTCATCTGGATGCCTTTGGCATTGGGCATGGAGTCATCTGACCTGTGTAACTGTTCTTCTGCAAACCTGTAACTTGCATGCAACCTCCTGTTTATTTATGAAATCAACAACTAGAAAAGATCTAACTGCTCGTATGGCGAGCTTATTCCTCTACCTACCCCTACACTAACAAGCTCTGCCATTTGTTAAGTGAATGCTGATTTTCATAGTAGCCATCCAAGCAATTTGAACACCGAAGAAATATTGTCTTTATTACTGATGAACAAATGATGTTGAACATGCAACCACAGTGACAAGGAGATTTTAAGGAAACCATACTTACCTGAAAACATGGGTGAGTTGAATAAATTTGAAACTTTCAAGCCCTCTGAAAAGTGTAACTCCATGAAGGCTGCCACTAGATCCTTGAAAAGAAGGTAAGAAACATGATGCTCCTCGGGAAACAACTGCACATCTATGGCAGCCTCTTGCTCAGCCATGACTGTTTCTCTATAAGAAGACTGATCATCTTCTTGTCCTCTTGAGATCAACTCGTGATCATCAAAAACTTCAATTTCATTATCAGAATAATGCTCACAAGAGGCTAACAAAAGAGGATTTCCATCACATGGATTAGGATCAGCTGAGAACATATAATTTATTATGCAATCATCAGTCATCATAGGATCTTCTTGATTTACAAACTGATCATAAGCTTTACATGCATACCTGTCTCTAGAATACTCAACGAACATTGAAAAGTATGACCCTGAAACTGCATTGAACTTACATGTTGGCTGTTGTCCCAAATCTGCTCCAACCTCATTTCTCTCATGCTCAACCATGGTTGTTCCTTTGCTGGAAAACTGATCACCTTCTTGTTCCCTGTCTCTAGAACATTATGCCAATGTTGACGAATTCAGATCTAAATCTGAAATAAGCTTGTATGCTTTCTGTTGTTCTACATCTGCTTCACACTCATTACCTCCCTGCTCAAAATGTGAACCATACTGACATTGTTTTTTCTCATGTGCAAACAGCTTGTCGAAGTCAACCCATTGTCGGATCCTCCTGGAAGCACGGATGTTCTCCTCCACCTCTTGAGCGTCTTCAAACAAGTTCCCTAATGATGAAGACTTCCTTTCTAGCAAGAGAAGGACAATTTCATTATGTTGAGCCATAAGATAGTATACCATGGCAACAATATCAGTAGGCCGAATCTCCAATGGGATGTCATAATAAACACGGTAAAAAATTCTATTGAAAGAAGGCAAGGCTTCATCCTGTTCTCGTTTCAAAGCATAGAAATCAACGAGGTAAGAATCTAAAGATTTGTATTTGCCCCAATACTTCAGGAAAGCATTAGAGAATTCAATCCAAGAGCCAATTGAATCATCTCTCAGACCCTTAAACCATGTAGCAACATCTTTGATCAAAGATTTCGAAAACATTCTCATGATCACATCTTCATGCGCAATTGAAAAATGATCAACAAAATCCAAAAAGGATTCTGCGTGTCCCTCGACTGAAGCTTGATTCTCTCCGGAAAACAAAGGAAGATATTCATAACAGTCATCAGGATAAGGATGAAGAATATGGGGTAGCTGTAAAGGTTTGAACATCTTCATCCGGATCTTAACATGAAAAGCTATGGGCTGATCATGAGAGATGCTAAATTGTTGATCAGGTTCAGAAATAATGGTCAGAGGGGCTGAGATTTGGACAGGTTTTGAAACAAGTTCAACCTCCTCAAGGTTGCATGAATGCTTAGATTCAGAGGGAATCTGAATGCAGATCTCGTCTTTAGGAATAGGCTGAGGTAAATATATAGAATCTACATCTACAATGCAGGGCTGCGGGATTTCTTCTTCTAAAGACGGATATATACAAGAAGGATGATGATTTTCTGAATATACAAAGCAGAAAATAATTCTCTTTACATGCGAAGGGAAAAACACGAAAGAGCTGATAAAGAAATACAACATTTCATGAAGCAGACTAATGAACTGGTACTTGGATTTGAAATTCAACTCCTTCATCTTCTGTCAACCGGATCCTCCCCAGTGGAGTCTTTAATTGTGGAGTCGCCAGATAGAAGATTACAACCAATATAATGCTCAGCCTTTGTCTATCATCAAAAGCTGAAACTATGTCGTCTCCCAGGGAAACTCTGATTTCACTCTCCTCTCCCCGACAACGACGCCAATTTGTTATCACTCCAAGAAACTCTCCTAGGCTGTAAGTCGGAGATGCCTGGTAACTCAATCTTTTGGTAACTTTTTTCTTAATAATGATGTGGTTTTTGGATCAAGATGAATATCTAGGGGTTGGACTGTGTCTTTAAGACTGTCTAGAAATATCAAATATCACAAGGCCTTCTAAAAATGCAATCAGACAAGGGTTGATCAAATAGAATAGAAGATAGTTGTTGAACCAAATTATACTCATGTAAAACAGTAAGCACAATGGGTTTAAAAACTAAGGCAATAACTTATGATTCTTAACTTAATCAATCAATTAGTGAGATGACAGTCACATGTAGATTGAATAAGCACCAACAAAGAAATCATTCACTCATAAGATATCATAGAACAGAAAAGAAAGGTCTGACAACACAGATGAAGGAAGCTTGCAATGTTTCATATATTAAGAATGAGTCTTAGTTACAATAGTAGCATGTAGAACCCGAAATCGAACCCCTTAGTTCCTACTCTACCTTCAGCTTTATAGCTTTACAATGCAGTTCTGAGATCATGAAACTATGGATCTGATATTCTAAAAACAGAAAATCAACTATATTTACAAAAAACAAGGGGAATATCCTCAATAAAAGGTCAGTCAATATCTGATGATATTTTAAGAATAGTAAAGTGTTGATGAAGTGTAATCTAGCCTCCCAAGGCTGTTGATTTAACCCTCCAAGAATGAAATTCGAGTTTGCTGAAGTGTGCAAAAAACCCTGATTTTCTGCCATTGAAAAAGGCACCAAAACTGATTGAAACCCTTCTTATTTTCCTTATCTATCAAGAATAACCATTTGATCTGACCTGATAATTCATTCACCATTCATTTGAAAAGGATTCAAACCATTCGGACTCAAAAATTTCTGATCTGGGCAAAAATTCACTCATTCTGGCAGTTACAGGCTTTCGGTGGTTAACTAGAAAGTTGCTGAGTGAATTATCTACCGAAAGCCCTATTTTCGGTGGTTAATGAACAATGGTCCTGTTCGCCTAAACCACCGAAATTCCTGTTTAGATAAACATTTCAAAAATGCAAAAATGCATTACGTCTTAGCTTCCAAACTCTTCAAGGGTGTTCTTTTGGGACCTCTTTGTTCTCTATTTGCTGCCTTGAAATCTGTAAATATTTCT
This sequence comes from Picea glauca, assembly GCA_000966675.3. Taxonomy (NCBI): domain Eukaryota; kingdom Viridiplantae; phylum Streptophyta; class Pinopsida; order Pinales; family Pinaceae; genus Picea; species Picea glauca. Next base: position 106,837 of record JZKD02S0236467.1, read on the forward strand.
TCTATACCTACAATTTCAGCTGCATTTGCCTTTGTAGAGGTATCTTGGGTAGTCCATGGTGGAGACCGGATACTTTCATTATTGAATCTTTCAGAATTGACATGATTCTCATTTATCTGAGATCTTGAAACCTCTCTCACATAGTCTACATCTTGTATTCCTCTTTGGACCTTAGTTTGGAATCTTTAAGAGTACAAAATTCAAGCTACTGTTCTATGAGAGCCTTCACTGATGCCATTGCATTTTCAATTTTGTCTAATACAAAACGCAGCTTCAAAGAAAGTAGATGCATTTTCTCCGCTTCATAATCTTTAGAAACATTCATTGAATGGCCCCCCACAAAGAAATCATTGAGAATGATATCTTTGGCCACTGTATTATTTTGGTCCTTACATCCCCATGTGTCCTGGAGTAGTGAATATAAATCCATTTCACAAGCTGCAAACAACTTTGAGACTAGATTTGTCTCCCTTTCATTTTTAACCTGGCCCCATATAGTTTGAGCTTTGTAAGAAAGATTGCTTAACTGATATGAAATATCCTCTGGTTTTGAGCTAGTTCCTGTCATTCTGGAAAACCTCATTTGTGTTGTTGTGCTACCTCGTTCCTGAGATAGATACCAGTCGTTCACATTCTGAACAAGGACCATAAATAGAGGCACATCTCGGAGCCTCTCAATTTACTCCTTCATGTGGGGATCAATACATTGCAAGCTTTTGAAGAGTTCATTGTCAATGCGCTCAAGAAATGGAACAATATTATCCCACACTCGAATTGTTCCCTGATGATCCATTCCTTTCTGAATCTCCTTCTCATCATGCTCCACCGAATCATCCATGACTGCATTTGGGTGTTGAGCCAAGAAATCCAACATGACAAGCATATTATGTACACATTTCTTCCAGACAGGAATCGTCGTGTGTATGTTAAGACTAGGGTTTACATCAGACTGTGCAGACCATGGAATTTTTACCCTCAATAATTTAATCAACCCTTTGAGCTCCGCGTAACCTGCAATTTGACACTTGGTATTATGAAATCTGATGAAGCCAACTCCCCAGTCGCCAGAATTCGCAGTTTTTCCCGTGAGAATGGTAAGGGAAATGCGAGGGAGTTGGAGGAGGCATGGAAACCACCTGAGGACGCGGCGCTAGGCAAGCCAAATGATAGATCTGATCCACTTTTACTTCTGTACTGTAAATTTCCAAAATCTGCAAATACTCAAACATCAACTTGTATATCTCCCTGATATATTTACGAGATGAGATCCTCCATATCTACAAGCTTGATGATGATCTGAAATATAGGAATGATGCGAACTGAAGAAGCAATCAAAACAGGATCATTCTTGATACGTGGTTTAGACAAAGTGTTCAATAAGAGGATTTAAGTGAAACTCGGTGTTTGTACTTAACTTTGACATGTGGACTTTGTTTAAGTCGATTTGGCGTATTAATATCTCAAGGCTTGAATCATATCTTGGTGCACTGAGTACTAACACTTAGTTTAGTTTATGCGTTAAGTGGTTGTGACATGTACTCGAGCTTTGGCTTGGATGTTGTATGGCATATGGATTGATAGACTAGATTCGAGCTTTGGCTTGGGCCTGCGCTGGCTTGTGAATTAGAAAAAAGACTAAATAAAGATTTATTTGAAAATATGAGAAGACTTGTAAATGAAGTTTTTTAGGAAAACTAATAAAATTCCATTTTTTGGTTTTGCAGGTCAGAAGATAGATCAAATATCATAGGAGTTTGGACAAAATTGGTGAATAAGACTCATCATGATTCAATGATGAATTCGAAAGTTATGACCTAGGACAAATGACTGACGATTTGACAATTTTGACATGAAAAGACGTTTTCAAACTTTGGGGAAAATTTGAGTGCTAACAGAGTTGAAGAGGGAAAAATGGTTAAGTATGGAAAAGAGAGTAAGATAGAGGAGAGTAAGAAATGGAAGGTAGAAAAATGGCTAAGTATGAGAACTGAAGGGAACATGAGAGTAATGAGAAAATGGAAAAATGACTAAGTATGGGATGAGAGTATGAAGAGAGGTGAAGGGATAAGAGAGGAAAATGATTAAGTGTGGAGATGGATGGAGATAGAAGGTGGGAGAAATGACTAAGTGAGGAGAGTACTTAGTCAAAAATTCCATATGGAGAGGAAAGGTGCACCATACCTGGACAAATTCTTCTTGCCATTTTTCAAAGTTCTCTTTGCAATCTCTCTCTTGGACTTCTAGACAAAATTACGAATATATTGGGAATACAGACTCAGGTTTTGATTCTGCAAAATTCATGAAAAAGATAAGACTGAAGGCTACATAATAAACTTATAATCATTCGAAAATATTTGTCTTCGGATGTCAATTTGTTTTATTATAATAGGAGTGGGAAAATATAGGTGACTACATTTTTTTATCAACACCTACAATCTAGTCTGACGAATTAGTGGATTGTCGGTTTTACATTAAATTTACCCTACCTTGTTCTTTATATTTTCACTTGCGATTTACGCCAACTTGTTGTTGATTTTACCTTTGTAAATCCTTCTTTGAAGCCAAGGATTTTGTATGCTTTATCCTTTGTGGTTTAGATCAAGCATTACCCAATTCAAATTTTAGTTTGAAGGATTGGTAGCTTCGGTTATATCTTTGGTATTGGCTCTCATTGATTGATTTTGGGTTTTTTTCTTCTATTTGTGAGAGCAAAGACCAATGACATGCCTTGAGATCTTACACAATGCATTTTGAAGTAAATTTTCTAGTGGCATTCATGGTTTTCAAGCTTGGAAACAGATGGAAGAACGATACTCTAAGCACCCCAATTGCAATGGAGTGAAGGCCTAATTTCCTATTGATTTCCTTCATTGTTTGTGTATTTTACATGCCTATGTTGAGTGGTAATTGGTTTTCTGCTACTCTATGATCCTCCAAATTGTAATTTGTTTTTCCTTGTGATTTGAACCCATTATTCTTAGTTTTATTTGTTATTTATTGAAGAATATATTGCATGCATATGCCAAACTTCATTCAACCTCTTACATGGGTTTGAGCCTAAAATATTATGTTTATATACTTGATGTTGCTACCTTTAAAATACTATAGTTTTTCCTTGAAACCTTAAGCCAAGATCTTGGCCATGCATATAGGATATATGTGATTTTCCTTGGCTTAATTTGAGGCAACAAGCTTGGTCAAAACCTCATTTTGGATTTTGTGTTTAAAGGGAAATGAAAGGCCCCAAATCCCTTCCTTTTAATTTCTCCTCTAAGCATTTGACTTAGCCTAACCTAGACCTATTGGCAATGGTTTTATATGGTTTGGGTGATATTTTGGTTATGGTAATTCGTTGGTTTGATACCTATAACTTGCATGGCATACATTTGATTCTTGTTAATTGTTTTGAGTATTCTATCAACGTGGACTTTTCCCTTGATGGCATTATGTGCAAGCCATGATGGGTTCAATAGTGGATTGTCCATGTTGTTTAAACAGAGTCTATGGTTTGATTGATAATGGATATTGGTCCATTCTATGGTATTGTTAGTTCTATGTAGTAAACCCTAGCCTTATCCCATTGATTCGAAAAATCCTTAGATGCTTATTAATCTTTCAATATATAAAAATCATCTACTTGATCTTCGAAATAAAATGATTGCTTGAGTGGATGCAAATTACACGTGAAAAACTTATCTAACCAATTCCACTTTAATGATAAAATGAATTGCAAATAATTGAACTTGAAATGAACAATAATAGTTTAATCACGTACACAAGTTGGAAAAATGGAGTTCACCCAATTTGGGATACCTCTCTGGGTCCACTTCCAATAGAGGCCTTATTTTATTAATGCTCAAATACTTGTGATTTACAATGACCTTTTCATATGTTTCCCAAATGAAAAAATGGAGTGAACTGTTGGATTTACGAAAAAAAAATTGTGGTGTTGCCTCACAACTTTGGTACCCTTGGGAACGAGTTACGAGACTAAAATCTACATTCACTAGTGTCCCCAACCTTGGTCCATGCACCCATTAAATAGGGTGCAAGCCCCTTAACTTTCCTCTGAAACTTACGTTACCCTTTAACTATTATTAGGGTGTAGTTGTAACCAACTAATAGTTAGCGGAAAGTTGGTTAGCAAAGCTTGTTGAGGTTGTTGGCATAATTGTTGGCATAGTTGGTGGGTCTGGGGTTCAAGCCCCACCGACTGTTGTTTTCCATGCGTTATATTCTATTGTTATAATTATTGTTAAATTTTTATATTATATATATAGTATATAGTTTAACTATATATATATATATATATATATATATATATATATATATATATATATATATTAATCCATTGGAATATTCGTTGGATATATATGGAATATAATAAAACCATATACTATGGTTTAAAACCCGTCTCATGTTAATCTCCTTGCGAATTAACTGTGGTTACATGGTATACATATAGACCGAGATCCAAGGGTTGAGGGCTTAGGCCCTCAGCCCTTTGGCCACCCATTTAAACTTTATCACAACTTTAAATATAATTGTAACCATATGTAGGTTAAGACCTAAAGTATGACGCATTGGTAGTGGGGGCTATGTTAAGTCTTGGGAGGTTATGTAGGTCACGGGTTCGAACCCCGTCAACTCCATAATTTTAACATACACTAACCAATATTGGCCAATGGGAGGTCGCCATGTGGCAACCCCTCATTGAATGACCTTGCCACTTGTCATCATAGGAGTGGTCCACTTGTGTGCCACTTGTCAACTTGTAATTCATCCACCTGGAGGTATGATCTTCCTAGTCAACTACCAATGATCATGTGCCATGTGTCACCCTTGTAGTGGTGACACGTGTCATCTCTTTTTTCCCTTTGAATTTTTTTCCAGGTTTGATTGGAACTTTGACAGCTTATAAATTTTACATAAGAACTCTATTTGAGTTGTCGTTTGTGTCATTGGAAAGTTGAAGATGAAATCTATGCATTGATGGAATTTTTTAAAGAATTTGGGACGGTCAAATTTTGAGCATTACCGAACCATTTTGGACCTCTGTGGATGTTCCAAATCTTTTTGGACCTCTGTGAGCATTCCTGGATCCTCCTGGATTATTCCTCCCCATTGGAAGACTTTTGAACCACCAAAAGCTTTGATTTACTCATCAAATAAGTTAGGGTAGAGTTCTCTCACCCTTTCGATCTCCAACTATTTTTCTTTAATTGGTTTTATCCATTTAAGACCAACTCAAAGATATTACACATCACCTCGCTGTGAAGTTATGATCCTTCTGTCAAGAATGACATCTTCCTGTAGCTCGTCCAAATATTCTGGAGCAAAATCATCAACTAATGGAACTTGAATACTTTTATCTTCATCCATAATCATAGGAGGATCATAAATCTTAAAATTCTCAACATTTACCACTTAATACATTTGCATGTAGATTGGTATATCTAGACAAAAATAATTAGTGCCAATATTCTCTAAGATCTTGAATGGACCGAAACAAATTGGCCTTAGATTTTTACCTTCACCTTTCATTCTATCTTTGTTGATGTGTAACTATACTTGATCATCGACTTCAAAATGATGATCAACCTAATATTTATCATGCCTTGTCTTGTACTTGGCTTGGATCTTCTCCAATTGTTCCTGTACTACTTGATGTACTTGTTGAATTCTCTGAATGAACCTTTTATCTTTATTTGTATCATCATGTCCATCTTATTTACATGCTTCTCCAAAAACAATTCCATAGGTGATTTATTAAAGTACCCCAAACATACTTCAAAAGGATTTTTTTTAGTAGATGAATGTATGGCATGATTATAGGCATGTTATATATAAGGTAAATGTTCATCCCATAATTTAGGATGCTTGCTGCAGTATCCTCGAAGTAGATGTACCATTGTTTTGTTCACCACCTTTGTCTGTCCATCTATTTACAGATGAAAAGTTGTGCTCTTATTCAACTTAGTGTACATTAGCTCCCATAAATGAGACCAAACATTTCTCAAAAAGTGAGAGTCTCGATCTGATATAATATATGTAGGAAGTCCAAAATGAATCCATACATTAGTGAAGAAAATTTGTGTTGTTTGTTCAGTCATGACATGTTTCTTGCATGGAATTAGAGTACACATCTTGTTGAATCTATCCACCATGACATATATATAATCATGACCTGTCTTAGACATCGACAAACCCCCTGCAAATTCCATGGAGATACTTTCCCATGGCTATGAAGGTATCAGAAGTGGTTTATATAGTTCTAGTTTTTTGTTGTTAGGTTTACTTGTGGCACACATAACACACCCTTTGATATACTTGGAAATTGTCTCGTTCATCCAAGGCCAATAACAATACCTTTGTAACTGTGCAACGGTCTTACCAACCCTAAAATGACCAAAGATGAGAGATGTATGAGCTTCTCTGATCATATTCACTCTTTCATCTCTTGGTATACATAGTTTTCCAAGATGATATAACAAAATTTCATGCATATAATAATATGACTGTTGATTTTCGTGAGTTAATGCATCATATGCTTCTTTAAAATCATCATCCCTGGCATATTTGTCTGCATAGATTTCATGTTCTAAAGGATTATACTTGAGTATTGTGGATGCATTAATTACTAGTCTTGACAACATATCTGCAACCTTATTATGAATACCCTTCTTATACTTGATTACCAAATGAAACTATTGTAGAAAACACATCCACTTGAACTATCGTGACT
>JZKD02S0236467.1:130632-159814 GCA_000966675.3 Picea glauca
TAATTTATAAAAAACAAATTGAATTATATTTTTTTGCTAAATATTAAAAAATAGTGTTATTTAACTACAATTTTTTTTTCTATGTATTGAAGTAAAGGTAAACAATGTGTTAAAAATGGTGTTTTCCACTATATTTTAAAATTATGGAACAATAAATTTAATTAAGGAGACATAATTATATGAAAAAACGTAACTTCAAAAAAGTAAATCGTAAAAAATATTTTTAAGATTGAAAGAAGCATTGAAAAATGACTAAAAACACCGTTGAATTAAAAAAAAATTGAAAAAATTGAAAATAGATGAAAAATAAGCATTTAAAAAAATGTGGAAACATTGTGGATCGAAAAAATTAAAATATCGAAAAACCACCTAAAAAGGGAGAGGGGGTGCTACCAGTAGCACCATTTTTAAAAATGGGGTAAAAAATTGGACCCCCCCCAAAAAAAGAACTCTTTAGAGTTCTCGTTAAGTTGGTAACTATGTTCATAGGAGTGGTCCACTTGTGCACCACTTATCAACCTATAATTTATCCACCTGGAGGTGCGATATACCCAGTCAGCTACCAATAATCATGTTCCACATGTCACCCTTACAGTGGTGACACATTTCGCCTCTTTTTTCACTTTGACCTTTTTTTCAGGTTTGACTAGAACTTTACCCCTTATAAATTTTGCATATGAACTCTATTTGCATCGTTGGAAAGATGATGACGAGCTCTATGCATTGATGGCATTTTCGAGAGAATTTGGAACGATCAAGTTTTGAGCATTACTAGACCATTATGGACCTCTATGGAGGTCCCAGATCCTTCTAGAGCTCTGTGATCATTCATGGATCCTCCTGAATCACCCATTCAATATTGTTGTTGATCCAGGTGGATATTGGTGGCCACATACCTATTCCAATTGGCTCCTCTTGGTAGTTTTTAGTTTAGCACGTTCTTATGTACTTCTTTGTAATTGTGGGTTCTACACTTATGGGGTTGTTTGAAGCCCTACACATCTTCCAGGTGGAGACTACTGGCCTCCCACCTAATCCAACTAGCTTATTTTGGAAGTTTTCATGTCAGCACATCTTTATGTACTTCCAAGGTCGTTTTAGGGCCCTAAACAATTTTTTTTTTGCTTGCCACAGTCAAATTATAGACGGAGTTGGAGTTTGACATCATAAGGTGTAGTTCTCGAAAATACCTTTCTAATGGGCTATCACGCGCCTAAAACAGAGGTCGTATGCAAAGGTTATGACCCTAGGAAGTTGAGGTACCAACTTACCCAGCGGGGCCTACATAACTTTTGGTGTTTCACCTCCTAGGGTTAGGTTTTTTGATATCTAGGGTTTAGGCATTCATGAGTAATTTTAAAAAGGCATCTAGAGATTCATTGTAATCATTTTGCTCATACAAATGCACATAATAGCCACATCTCTTCTCAGAGATAACAACCACCATTTGAGCAAGTTGTTTTCAGTTCTGCAGTTTTATAGCTTCATCCTATTTCATTTATTCAATAGAAGTTATTATTCACTGGATATCTGGTGTTGTTCTCTATATCTCTGTGTTATTGTATTCAGTATGTTAGTCAGTTCATTCCACTCATAAATCTGGATCAGTGGTATCAGAGCGGTCTAATGTTCATTTATTTTTCTCCGTGCATGTCCTCGACAAGATCTGGGTACAAGAAGTTGGGACTCAAACCAGTCACGCCTTTGTAAAATCGGTCGCTCCGAGCTCGACAATATCCCATGGGGGACGAAAAGAAAGATGATGGAGTAGGAGATCCTTTTAAAATGTTACTCGAGGAATATGCAATATTTGTGGTCGCCCCCACATGGGATTCCTTCAGGGATTCCATTAAAGAACAATACTACCATGTTGGAAGCTACGAGGACCAATACACAAGACATACCACTCTACGTCAGGAAAGGGACCAGACAGTACCAGATTTCACCAATATTTTCCATACCCTGCACACCAAATTGGGTATCAAAGACTCTGAGCGACATCTGGTGCTCAAATACCGCGACTGTTTGCATTGATAAATTCGAATAGAAATGGATTTTATGGATATCACATCATTGGGTACGGATTATAGATATGATGTCAAGATTGAGCAGAAAATTAAGAAGAAGAGGCGAGAGTTTGGACCTACAAACTCCTCACAGCCGAAGTAGGGAAAAGGTGGCCCCAACCCACACAACAAGGGACAGAGAAAATATGGCCACTCTCAGAACAACCAGTCCAAGCCGCAACACAATAATGGTAATGAGAATTCGAAGAAGGACACGAGAATACCATAAAATCCCTTGGCACAACACCGAAGAATGTCGCTCCAAGAAGTCACTCGTGGTCGAGTTGAAAGCTTCCGAGTTAGAGGTCGATTCTGAATCTGAATCAAATTCAAAAGGAGGGAAGTGGATTATTGATGTTTAACCTAGTGCCACTATAACTACTACCAAAGTCCAACCAAGCGAACCAGAAGAACCAAAGGAAGGTGAACGCCTCTTTCACTCACAGATGTGGGTAAAGGGGGATCCACCTCATTTCATTATCGATAGCGACAGTCAGAAGAACCTGATCTCAACAGAGGCCTTCAAGCGGATGGACCTGCCAACGACACTGCACTCGCATCCCTACACCATCGGTTGACTTCGCCAAGAAAGATATCTCAGTGTTAACCAACAGTGTCATTTTCCCTATGACATCAAGCCTTTCAGAGATGAGGTATTGTGTGATATTTCTCCCCTTGAAGTTTGTGATGTTCTTTTAGGACAACCATATTTGTGGAAGGGACATGTTGTGTATGAGTCTAGACCCCGCGGTGTTATTATTAATTTGGGTAGACAATTGTACAGGATACCATAGGTAGCGTCACCTACTGTTATTTCTTTAATCTCTACTAAGAAATGCAGTAAGGTCATTTCACATATTGGGAAGTTCGTCTTCTTTGTAATATGGGATCACAGTAAGCAGAAGGTCACTGCCACATCTGTGGCCTCTACACAAAGCCTCTATTTGCAGCATAAGCAAGTGGACGGGATCATGGAAGAGTATAGATACATCTTCTCCTCACCCATCAGGGTATCAATACACTTCCAATTCAAGCATCCAATTGATCTAACCCCTGGTGCACCTCTACCTAATGGACCATTCTATCGTTGCTCCCTGATGCAAAATGAAAAAATCAAGCAACAGATCCAAGAGCTTCTTCAAAAGGGGCACATCAAACCCATCTCCTCCCCTTGTGGAAGCTCGATTGTACTGGTGCAAAATAAAGTTGGTACCTAACGGCTCTGCATTGATTACAGATCATCAAACAAAATCACAGTCAGGAACCGGTACCCAATTCCCAGAATTGATGGCCTTCTTGACCAACTCAAGGGGGAAAAGTTCTTCAAACATATTGACCTAAAGTATGGCTACCACTAAGTTCCCATTGAACCAAATGATGTATGGAAGAAAACTTTCAAATCGTCTCTTCGAATGGCTGGTCATGCCCTTTGGATTAAAAAATGCACCAACCACTTTCATGAGGTTGATGGATGATATATTGAGACCCTTCACCAACGCTTTTGTGGTGGTATATTTGGATGACATCCTCATCTTCAACGGAACTTGGGAGGAGAACATGCAACATATTCAATAAGTTTTGAGCACTCTACGGCAACACAAGTTATATGCCAACTTGGAAAAATGCTCCTTTGGCATGAACAAGGTCTAATACTTGGGCTACATTGTTGATGAGCATGGGGTACATGTTGATCCAGCTAATATCTAATTCATTCATGACTGGCCAGCCCCGATCACACTAACCGAGCTTCAGAGCTTCCTGGGACTGGCCAACTTCTACCAACGGTTCGTGTTAGGATTCTCCCATATTGCATGGGCCCTCATTCAGGTGACCAAGGGTGATGACAGGGAAAATTTCACATGGGGGAAGGAACAACAACAAGCATTTGATGATCTAAAGCATCACTTGTGCTCATCTCTAGTACTCTCCTTACCTAATCTACAACAACCGTTCGAGATTGAGACTGATGCATCTGACTATGCTGTAGGCGCAGTTCTCATTCAACACGGTCATATGGTAGCATACCATAGTGAGACAATCTCATATATTGTTTGTAAATACCCCACCTATGAAAAGGAAATATATTCCATTGTACACGCCTGTCGTCAATGGAAACATTACATTCTGGGAAAGGAGACAATCATTCACACTGATCACAAGCCTCTGTAGTTCATATAGACATAGGGGAAGTTGAAGAACGACCGCCATCAGAAGTGGTCCACCTACCTACAACAATTCCATGTCAACATCAAGTATAAGACATGTACCACAAATCGTGTCGCTAACTGCCTCAGTCGACCTCCCATGGCTGCACTCACCATCGTGCTCCATTCTTGTGGACATCAGGCATCTGAGTGGCCCCAACTTTATCAGCAAGATCCAAACTTCACCTCCACCTATCATCTCTTGGGTACAGACGCAAATGTCATTAATTTTCACATTCAAAACAGACTGTTATGCCATCTGGGCCATCTCCCTGTTCCTGCAAGCGAGCGTGCAAAGCTAATTTAGGAGGCTCACTATAATTGTATGGCGGGACAATTTGGCGTGGAGAAAACTGTGGTCATTCTACAAAAACATTTTTATTGGCCAAAACTTCGACAGGACGTCAACAATTATATCAGATCTTGCACTGCCTTGTCATTGTCAAGCCAACCATCAAGAAACAAGGCTTATACACCCCTCTTCCTACTCCCGAGAGGCCTTGGGAATCCATCCTGATGGATTACATGTCTGGCCTTCCATCCACCAAGAAATTCAATGATTGTGTATTTGTGGTAGTTGATCAGTTTTTGAAGATGGCCATCCTCACAACCTGCAAGAAGTGCATCACAACGACATATACTGCCAAGCTCTTCTTCAAACGCGTGTGGATCCATTTTGGGATACCACAGACCATCATCTCCGATCAGGACAGCAGGTTCCTCAACACATTTTGGTCGAGTCTCTGGTCATTGTTGGACACCAATCTCACTAAATCCACTACTTTCCACCCCCAAACCGATGGAAAAACAAAGGTCGTCAATTAGATGATTGTGCACATCCTATGCATGTACAACTGTAAGCATTCATGTACATGGGATGAGAGTCTTCCCTATGTTCAACACAACTACAACAAGATTATCCATAGCTTCATCAGCCATAGCACATTTCAAGTGGGGATGGGATTCCAACCATTGGGTCCCATTGATGTTTCACTACCTCTTGCAACCACACATGAAGAATCTTCCCATTTTCAGTTTGAGGCCGACAAATCCACCAGATTCATTGAGAGGATTGAACACATCTGCTAACAGGTCCATGAGATATTTCAAAAATCCAATGCTAAGTAGAAGCAACACCATGATCAACACAATGTACCACACCAATTTTAGGTGGGAAACAAGGTCTGGTTACATTTCTAGAAAGAGTGCCTTACACTATCACCAAGGTTGTGGCTAGAAGTGATTTTGAGCTCAACACTCCACCCTTCCTTGACTTGCACCCAATGTTCAATGTGGACCTCCTTCGGCCATATTTTCCACCACTATTGGACACCTCAAATATCGTAGAACAATTGAAACCAACAGAGCTCAACCATGAATACATGGAACATGAAGCCACTGATCAGATAGTGGACACACAGGTCAAGGGAACTTGCCAACAGAGGATCCAACTTTATCGGGTTGTCAAGGCAAGAAAACTCCTACACCAAGGAAAGTGGCTCACCCAGGGCCAAATTCATCATAAGTTTCCTCTCGTGATGGGGGAACTCAACGCAATGGAGACCATTGCTTCCTAAGGGGGGAGGACTTATCCAGGTGGATATTGGCAGCCACCCACCTATTCCAACTAGCTCCTCTTGACAATTTTTAGTTCAACACGTTCTTCTGTACTTCTTTGTAATTGTAGGTTCTGCACTTCCAGGGTTGTCTGAATCCCTACACATCTTCCAGGTGGAGATTGGTGGTCGCCCACCTAATCCAACTGGATTATTTTGAAAGTTTTCATGTCAACACATCTTTATGTACTTCTAGGGCCATTTTGGGGCCCTAAATAATGTTTTTTTGGCTTGCCACAGTCAAACTATAGACAATGTCATAGTTTGACAACATAATATGTATTTCTCTAAAAGACCTTTCCAACGGTCTATCACGCGCCTAAAACATAGGTCGTATGCAAAAGTTACAACCACGAGAAGTTGAGGTACCAACTTACCCAACAAGGCCTACATAACTTTTGGTGTTTCACCTCCTAGGGTTAGGTTTTTGGATGTCTAGAGTTTTGACATTCATGAGTAAAGTTATAAAGGCCTCTGGAACCTCATTTTAATCATTATGCTCAAACGAATGCGCATAGCAGCCACATCTCTTATCATAGATAGCTACCACCATTCAAGCAAGTTGTTTTCAGTTCTGCAGTTTTACAGTTTCAGCCTATTTCATTTATTCAATCGAAATTATTGTTCACTCAATATATATTGTTGTTCTATGTATCTTTGTGTTATTGTATTCAATCTATTAGTCATTTCATTCCGCTCATAAACTTTTGTCTCAATTATTAGATATTGCATAAGAGTTTGATTTTCTTCTATTATAATGAACATGTTATGCATGGACTATATTAGGATATTATTGAAGCATACATAATATTATTTTAATGCATAGACAATTATATCCTTGAATATATATACCCGAACATAGATTTATTTGGGATATTTTTTGGTGCACGAAAAGGCTACAACCATATTAGTTGTTCTCTATATTGACTCCTCAAAACCATTTTGTTTGCATTACATTATGGAATTTGAATGCACGTCTTTTGTATCCAATGAGGACTATATATGGAAAATGATAGTGTCTAAACTCTTTACGATTTATTACAGTGGGTTCATCTTGTGTTTTTACATGCATTCATGGCTCATATTTTTAATGTTATCCCATGATTTGAAGTGAGGTATAAGGATTTGAAGTGAGGTATAAGGTTGAGTTTATTTGGCATATGATTGGCCTTCAACATGTTGATTATATTACATGATTTATTTTGAATGCATGTAGTTGAGCTTGATGAATGAAGAATATTGAAGTGATTTAAAGTTTGAAATCCAAGATGGATGACTTCAAAGTCATAGATGTTGTAATTTTTTAATAAAGGGCATGTGTCGAAAGAGTAATAGCGAATGAAGGATGTTTAAATTATGTGTAAATTTCTTGCCATTAGGTCTCTTTCCCATATTTCCATATCAGTATTTTTCTCATGTTTTAATGCCCATCCTCTATTACACATAGGTACCCTTGCCACTTAATTTCAGGTATTGAATTCATGCATTTTGAAGGTATTTATTATGGTCGGTTTATTTGGTATCATTTATTACATTAATTATGATCATGGGTAATTTGCATAAAGAGGTCTCATTAGTAATTACATATTAGAAGAAAAGAGAGGAACTCTCACTTGGGTATCGTTGTTGAAGAAATCCCACCTTTTAAGAATGGCGTGCCTAAAGGGGCAATAATAGAGTTGTTATGATTGACTCAGGATATTATCAGCCTAATCTATGATGTTTAGGATCATGTTTCATTTGGACAAAGCATATATTGGGACTATGTGTATGTTTAATCAATTCCCAAACACCATGTGATACAATTTGCTTGATGGATCAATAGTAGTGCATGTTTGGTATAGTTATGTAGAATAGTTTTATGGACTCTTATTTATGTATTTATGCACATGTTTTGATGGGTTGTCAATGATATTGGACAATAGGACACACACACATATATTTGGATTGTGCATATGTTTAATCAATGTCCAAATACCATGTATTATAGTTTGCTTGATGAATCAACAACAATGCATGTTTGGGATAGTTATGTATCACAGTTTTATGGACTCTTATTTACGTATTTATGCACATGTTTTCATGGATTGTTGATGATACTGGAAAACTATATATATATATATATATAATGTGGAATGGATAATGGATGAGCTACTTAATTTCAAAATTGTTTTAAAATGGACTTTAGAACAATTTATGTATCAATGAAATTATTTTCATGTTCACACTAGTTGAAGTGATACCCATAATGACCTAGGACCTTAGTTTCTTTTTGGCCTTTGTTATGTAGCAAAACCTTAAAATATCATAAGAAACTGTAGTACACACCATGTACACCAAATGTGAGTGTGGAGCACAACTCCAAGATAGATGAGAGAGATGAGTTACACAATAACTTATTAAAGAATAGGAGAACCTCCTCCAAATACCCCAATACATAAATATATCCTAATCACATCAATAATGACTACATGTTCTCTATATATACCTATTCACATATTGTACATGTGGCCCTTATATTAGGCCAACCACAATTGCATATACATTTACCCCATTACATATGCATGTAACCCCATATGTGTCACTCATGGGGTCCTATCATATACATTTAACCCCATATATTCCCCCCCCCTTGGGTTCATATCATAGTACCCTCCTTCAAAAATATTTGTCCTCAAATCTTTGAAATTAAGGGTGTTACATGTGATGAAACCATAGTATACACCATGTACACCAAATGTGAGCATGGAACACAAATTCAAGATAGATAAGAGAGATGAGTTACACAATAACTCATTAAAAAATAGGATAACCTCCTCCAAATACTCCAATACATTCATATATCCAAATCACACATTCCTCAATAATGACTACATAATCTCTATATATGCCTACTCATATATTGCACATGTGGCTCCTTTATAAGGCCAACCACTATTACACATCCATTCACCCCACTACATAAATATTTAACCCCATATATTTCCCCCTTGAGTCCTATCATATACATCTAACCCTATATCCCCCTAGGGTTATATCATCCTTTATGACCTTAAAAATTCATGCTATATTAAATTCAAAATTTTAAAATCTAGAAATTAATTTCTAGAGTAAATTGAAGAGGCAGTAGTTGCATATATTCAACTACCCTCCCACCTCTTATAAAAAGAGAGGAAGGGTGCTTAAGAAAAGGGAGGAGAAATTAGAGAACAATTATAGCTTTGTTTTGTTACTCCATCATATCTAAGTCCATTCCATGGCCTAATAATTCTAGCAATGGTAGGCATGCTACAATCTAAGGTCTAACACTAGGGTGAAAGCATAGATGCTTCCCTCTCGAGGTAAATTTCATGTATTTGCTTCATGTATGTATTTCTATGCAAATGCATATATATGAATAACACTGCCATGATCCCAAGTACCCTTCAAACAATGTGAGTGTGGAGTTATTAAAGGCTTCACACTACATAGGGTTTCATCCCACTTGGCTTTAAATTGGTGCGAACAACATATGGTCTCAAAGACATCTTGTTTACAAGAAGCTAATTTGATTGTTATAACTATTTGGGTTTCTCTTGGCTATACAAAGAACTTAATTTAATAAAAATATTTCTTTGGGAATACATAGACTTGTATTTCTCTATGTATATTATTTTTCTTTCATAGCTTTCTTGTTTAGTCTACAATCAATTTTTTTTAGTTTCCTTTTGTTCTTTTAATTTTTATACATATGCATGCCTTTAAGTAATTATGATATGTTGTTTTGTACTTGTAATATGCTATGTATATGATTGATTTAAGAATTTAATCATTTAGTATTTTACTCAACATTCAATCTTACATAGTTACAATGAATTAACAATATGATTCTTCATTGTAACTCACTCTAACTCAAAATCTAGATTTTATTTAAATTAAAAAGCAATTGCCATAAATTTTTTATCATTTATTAATTTAGGATTTAATTTACATAAATGTTATAATTAGGTGTGCATTCTAATTTTATAATATAAGAAAATTAATCACTAACTTAAGGCACATATTAAAACTTGCACATGCACATCATTGGAGAAATAGGACCCTTAAGAGGAAAGATTATGCCAACTTGTCTAACTAATTAACCTAACCATGTAGCTTGTGAGTATAGGGATTTAAGCATACCCTAGGTTTGTGTCCCTACTTTTTCCCTTTGAAAGCCCTACAAGGGTGTGTTACCCCCCAAGGGGTGACAACTTCAGAGGTTACCTCATAGGATGTCATTTTTTGTTATGTGTGAGTTGTCTTTCTCATCTTCTCTAGACTCAAACAATTCATCTAATTATCTCCATTAGATGCATGATTGTGCTAGCTCGGCTATGGTATATCTCATCCTCATCTCTCACTCCTTAAATGACAGATGCACTTTGGATGGTACATTATGGTTTCATTATTATCTATCTTGATATTCCATGTATTGGTGTTTCATTTGGATGTGGTGCTATGCCTTCTTGGTTAGTCATGAAAGTGGTAAACATCAAAATGAAATCTGATAGCACTTCATAATGTACATAGTTTTATTATTTTCCTCATTGTACCTTCGGGGACCATTTTTTCCTTTATAAGTGTTTTCATTTCTTGAGTCAGTTTGTATTACTAGGTAACTAGCCAAGGTAGCATTTTCCACTTCCTAACCATGATAGACACTTTCCACTTTCCATGTTTCACTTCATTTTGTCCATCAAAATGTTATCATGTTCATGTATGACTTATCAAATGTTAAAAGAAAGGTCTAATGAAGAAATCATGAACTAACAAAGCCAACAAATGATAGAGGTGAAGAGAAATAAAGTCAAAATCCAAAAATGTAAAGCTTCAACAATGCCACCTCGCTATGAGGCCAATTCCCTCGGTTCCTATATTGTCTGTGAATATCTAAAGAAAAAGGGACTTGTTCAATAAATTGGACACATATAGAAAAAGGCATGAAGGGGTAGTAAGAAACAATACCAAGGATAGGTATCTCAATGCTAAAGCTCCCTCTTGAAGGATATTGTATAAAAAATCCTAACTTATGAAAGCTAGATGAACAAAATAGCAAGACCTATGCATGTAAATAACTTTGATCATCATCACATGAAATCTTTACCTTCCCCTTTCCAACATTACTTATCACATTACCTATCTTTCACCTAGGGTGATCCGTATTATTTTAGGAACGATACGAAGGTAGAGATATAATCAGAGATATAACAAAGAATTAAACATAGATATGGCAAGGAAAACACTAATATAGTAAATCTCATATTCCATTAATGATTGTCTGAAATACAAAAGAATATAAAATGCAAAAACACACAAGCTAGCTAGAATGGTGGTAGCTTATCTCTGAGAAGAGGTGTGTCGGCTACGCTCATTCACAAGAATCTTGTTACAATGAGGCTCAAAATGCCCTTTTAACATAAAGAATAAATGATAAAACCATAAACATCCAAAAATGTAACTCTAGGAGATGAAGCGACAAAGTTCATGTGGGCCCCGATGGGGTAAGTTGGTACATCAACTTCCTGGGGTCGTAACTTTTGCATACAATCTCCGTTTTAGGAGCACGATAGCTTGTTAAAAAGTGTTATCTGAGGACTACACTTGTTGTCATTACAATATCGCTAAATCATTTATTGTGACTGTGGCGTGCCCAAAAACGTTGTTTAGGGCCTCAAAACGGCCCCGAAAGTTTAGGACCCGAAAAGCTAAGAAAAAACTGCCAAAATGGAAATTGGTCTTTGAGCCAGTGGAATAGGTGGGTGGCCACCAATATCTACCTGGATCATTCCTACCCCATTAGGAATAAATGGTATCCATTTTATCAAGTTCCTACATCATATGATGAAACTTATGTTGAACTTGACTCCTAGTGAGCCACTTGCCCTAATGAAGACACTGCCTTGCTTTGATGACCCAATAGAGTTTGATAGTATGTTGGTGGGTGTACTTTGTCTTGGTGTCCATGATCCGATAAATTGTCACATTTTCAATGTAGGAAGGATTGAGTTCTATAGGGGTCAACTGCTCGGCTACATCCAAAGTGTCTAGGAGAGGTGGAAAATATGGTCGAAGTAGTTCCACATTAAATACCGAGTGCAAGACAAGAAAAGGAGGAATACTTAATTCAAAACAATTCTCTCCCACAACCTTGGTGATGGTGTAAGGCTCGTATCAGAGTGGGTGCAAATTATTATGGGGTCCTGTGAGGTGCTCTTATGGAAAATGAAACTAGACCTTAACTCCCACCTGAAAATTATGCAGTACCCAATGCTGATCATGACACTGCTTGTACTTGGAATTGACTTTATGCACAATGTCATGAACTTGTTGTTGGATTTGTTGGATGCGCTCAACGAATTTGGCTACCCAATTAGCCTCTGACTGAGCATGGGAGGACTCTTCCTATGCGACTGCAATGGGAAAATCTATGTCAATGGGGGCCAATGGTTGGAACCCCAAGCACACCTGAAAAGGGTTGTGTCCAATAGAGATGTGGAGGGCTCTATTGTAGCTATGTTAAACATAAGAAAGGAATTCATCCCATGTGCATGGATGTTTGGAATTATACATTCCCAGGATATGGAAAATCATCCTATTGACTACCTTTGTTTGTCCATCAAGGTGTGGGTGGAAGACAGTCGATTTGGTTAGTCTGGTGTCCATCATCGACCATAGGATGGAAAAAAAGGTGCTTAGGAACCTACTGTCTCGATCATAGATAATACTTTTTGGTATCCCAAAATCAACCCAAACATGTGTGAAGAAGATCTTGGCGGTGGCCTCAACTGTGATGCTCTTCTTGGACGGTGCCAAAATTGTCATCTTAGAGAATCGATCAATGACCACAAAGACACAGTCATTCCCATGCTTGGTGGAAGGAAAACCATACATGTAGTCCACAAGGATGGACTCCCAAGGCCTATTAGAAGTAGGAAGAGGGGTGCATAGCCTCTATTTCTTGATATAAGGCTTAGAAATGGCACAAACAATGCAAAATTTGATGTACTTGCAAACATCTTGTCGAAGCTTCGGCCAATAAAATTGCTTCTTCTATACTATAATTATCTTTTATACACCAAAATATCTCGTTGCCCGGCTATAGTGAGCTTCCCAAATCATCTTTTCATGCTCACTTGAAGGAACACAAAGATTTCTCATATGGCATAATAATCCATCCTGGAGATGAAAATTAGCAATTGTTTTTCTTGTGCTTAATTTCTGGTAGGTAGTAGCAAAGTTAGAGTCATTATTGTATAATTTTGGTCATCTAGATGTCTCATGTCCACAAGATTTATGAATTGTGGTTAGTGCTACCATCGAGGGTCGACTGAGGCAATTTGTGACATGGTTGGTGCTACCCTTCTTGTACTTGATATTCAAGTGGAATTGTTGCAAGTACATCCACCACTTCTAATGACGGTCATTTTGTAACTTTACTTGTGTCTGCATGAATTGCAGAGGCATGTGATTAGTGTGGATGATCGTTTACTTCCCTAGAATGTAATGCTTCCACTGTCGACATGCATTCACAATGGAGTGCATATTTTTGTCATAGGTGGGGTATCTTCGAACAAAATCAGATAGATTTTCACTGTGATAGGCTACCAAATGCCCATGTTGAGTGAGGATTGCATCGATAGCATAATATGAATAATATTTCTCAATCTAAAATGGTCGTTGCAGGTCTGGAAGAGTGAGGACTGGTGTTGAGCAGAGGAGGGATTTCATATCCTCAAATGCTTTCTATTGGGGAGAGAACCACAAAAACTTGACCTTCACGCCACCCTTGGTCACCTAGCTTAGGGTCCAAGAGAACCCCAATACAAACTAACGGTATAAGTTAGCAAGGACCAAGAAGCTACGAAGCTCGGTCATTGTTTTCGAGGCCGACCAATCATGGATGACTTGGATCTTGGTTGGATCCACATGTACACCCTGCTCATCCACGATGTATCCCAAATATTGGATTATATGTATGTCAAAGGAACACTTCTCCAAATTGGCATACAACTTGTGATGTTGTCGGGTGTCCAATACATGTTGAATATGCTCCAAATGTTCCTCCCAAGTATTGTTGAATATGAGGATGTAATCCAAATATAAAACCACAAAGGAGTTTGTGAATGGCCATAATATATCATCCATCATCCGCATGAATGTGGTTGGGGCATTAGTCAAGCCGAAAGGCATGACCAACCACTCAAAGAGGCCTTCTTTGGACTTGAAGGTTGTCTTCCACACATTAGTTTTCTCAATCGACACCTGGTGGTAACCTGAATTCAGATCAATCTTACTGAAAAAATTGGATCCCTTGAGTTGATCGAGAAGATCATCAATCCAAAGAATTTGGTACTAGTTCTTGTCTATGCTCTTGTTCAGGGCTCTGTAATCAATACAAAGTTACCATGTCATGTCCTTCTTCTGTACTAGAACAATTGGGCTCCTGCAATGTGAGGAGCTTGGTCTGATGTGGCCCTTCAGAATTAGATCTTGGATCTAGCATTTGATTTCTTCATTCTCCATAATAGAATGCATGTACACATGGTCGTTAGGCAGAGGAGCATCGGCTTTCAGATCAATTGAGTGCTTTACCTGACAATTCACAGGCACCCTAGTAGGCAAGGCGAATATGTCTTTGTACTCCTTGACTATTTCATCCACTTGTTGCTTCTAGGAAGAGAGACCCTATGTAGAGGTTTTTGTGGTTACAATGACCTTTCATTCACATCTGATCGAACCATACAGAGGAAAAATCTCTCGGTTTGAGAAACCACCTTTTTGCACTTCTTCGTAGAGATATAAGAGACCACGATATTTGGGACTGCTTGTGGTACTCTGTAGAGTTGATATCCCAAAGTAATAAGGACACTACGGGGCCTAAATTCATAAAAGCATGATGCTTCCACATATATGGTTGTACTAGAAAAACATCACACAATACCTCATTTTTGAAGGGTTTGATGTTGTAGTGCAGGCAACATTCTTGGTTGATGTGGATGTCTCATCCCTGGATGAGCCAAC
Organism: Picea glauca; assembly: GCA_000966675.3. Taxonomy (NCBI): domain Eukaryota; kingdom Viridiplantae; phylum Streptophyta; class Pinopsida; order Pinales; family Pinaceae; genus Picea; species Picea glauca. Next base: position 145,561 of record JZKD02S0236467.1, read on the forward strand.
CGATGGTGTATGTCTGAGGATGTTGCGTCATTTTCAAGTTAAACCTATTGAAAACCTATATTAATATCAATTTATTCTAGCTACCGCTATCAACAATGAAATGGAGTGGGGTTCCCTTCACCCATATATGTGAGTGGAAAATATGTTCCCCTTCTTCATGCTCCTCTGGTTCCTCCAGTTGGACTTTTGTGGTAGTGATGGTGACACTAGGTTCTTCATCAATGATCTGTCTTCCCTTTTTTGGATTTGAATCGGAGTCTAAGTAATGATTATACCCTAGGGATTTTGTCTCAGCCAACAACGACTGTTTGGAGTGGCATTCATCAGTAGTGTGAGAAGGAATTTTATGGAACTCACACCATTTTCCAGTGTCCTTATTCAACTTTGCATTACCCTTGTTTTTTGGTGGCTTGGGATGGTTATCCGAGGGTTGGCCATCCTTTCTCTATCCTTTGGCCTCAGAGTTACAACCATGCTTACTATACTTTGACTAGTGCAAATTTGCAAACCCGAACTCCCGCTTGTTTTGTTGCTTGAAGTTTTGCTCGATTTTGACAACATATCGATAAGTGGATTCCAATGATGAGATTTCTATAAAATCCATTTCGGTTTGGATGTACCTGCGCAGAGCCCCATGGTATTTTAGGACTAGATGTCGCTCAAAGTATTTGATACCTATCTTGGTGTGTAAGGTATGGAAAGTATTTGTGAACTTTGACACCATTTGGCCCCTCTCTTGGTGCAGTGTGGTCCATCTGGTGTATTGGTCATCATAACTTCCAACATGATAATATTGTTCCTTGATGGCATCAACAAAATCCACCCAAGTAGATCTTGGCCTAAAAATTATAGACTCATCCTCGGCATGTTGCTCACAGTAATTCTCCCAACAATATTTGACATGGGTAAGGGCCTTAAGGCGTGCGAAGGTGATATTTTCATTTTTGGAAAAATTGTGGACAAAGAAATAACCCTCTAGAAAATTTAACATTTTTCCAAAGCGTCAACATCTATCTGGACTTCAAATAAATAAATATCAAAGTTAAATTGTACCTTGAAGGGAATCACACCTCTGAAATGATTTCCATTTGAAGGTGCCTCTATTGTTTCTTATAGTCGTCAAAGGATCTGGGCGAAATTATCCATCATCTCGTTCCTCTATCATGTGAGGTCTTCCTTGAGAAATAGTTTGAAATGATCTCAAGTCCCATCGTCCCTCTTTTCTTCCACCATGGAAGGTCGCTTGGGCATGTGAGAGTGGTTTTCCTCAAGAGATTGAAGCTTGAGACCCAACTCTCTATACCCTGACCTCGTTGGGGACATGCACTGAGGACAACTAGGAGGAGACCGCTATGATAGCACTGATACATATTATTTTAGGAACGATATGAAGGTAGATATTTAATCAGAGATATAACAAAGAATTACACAGAGATATGGAAAGGAACACAATAATATAGTAAAGCTCAGATTCTATTAATGACTATCTGAAATACAAAAGACTGTAAAATGCAAAAACACACAAGCTAGCTAGAATGGTGGTGGCTTATCTCTTAGAAGAGATGTGTCAACTACGCTCATTCACAAGAAGCTAGTTACAATGAGGCTCCAAAGGAACTTTTAACATAAAGCATAAATGAGAAACCCTAAACATCCTAAAACCTAACCCTAGGAGATGAAGAGCCAAAAGTCATGTCAGCCTCAATGGGGTAAATTGGTACATCAACTTCCCGGGGTCGTAACTTTTGCATACAATCTCTGTTTTAGGAGCACGATAAATCGTTGGAAAGGATTATTTGAGGACTACAAATTTTTTCATCACACTCTGGCTAAGGCCTATAGTGTGACTGTGGTGTGCTAAAAAAATGTTGTTTAGGGCCTCAAAATGCCCCCAGAAGTTTAGGACCCAAAAAACTAGGAAAAACCTACCAAAAAAAAAATTAGTCTTTGAGCCAGTGGAATAGGTGGGTGGCCATCAATATCCACCTGGACCATAGGGACTTTAGAAATGCTTGGTAAATTATTCATTGTTCTTACGCAATAGATTATTTAAGAGAGAATGGAACTACATTCATATTTAAATTTCTCAATGATTTGATCTGCAAGCTAGGACCATCATTAGGAAGTTCTTAAGATCAATTATTAATAACCTCTCAAGAGGCAGGCTAAGAGCATTAAATTTACCATGGAAATTGAGGACAACAAAAACATCCCATTCCTTGACATCCTCATCTCAAAGAAAAATGATGGTTTTTTATCACACCAAGTTTATTGCAACAAGACACATACTGATAGGTATCTCCATGTTAAGTCTCATCACCACCCTACCCAAAAAATAGGGATCATTAACACACTAGAGACTCGTGCAATTAGGGTTCCATACATTGATCATGTGGAGCAAGAACTTCATCACTTGGTTGATGTTTTTAGGAACAATAACTATAAAGAACATCAATTCAAAAAGGTTGTCTTAAGAGCTAGGGGTAGAAACCAGATCATGTGTGAACCATGGTATGAAACAAAGAAGATCACGCTTTCTTATATCAAAGGAAAAATAGACAAAATCACAATAATTCTAAAGAAAGTTAATATCAGGGTTATCTTCACTCCTTCAAACACTCTCAAAGGCATGTTGGTTTGTGCTAAAGATGTCATTGATCCGAAACATCATAAGGGTGTTTATACAATACCATGATTTTTTAGTAGATACTATATTGGTGAGATGGGGAGATCATTGCACATTAGACTCAAAGAACATTGCGTGAACATAAAGCATAACCAAATTAAAATATCTACCCTAGCTAAACATTCTCAAAATATTGGCCATCTTATTTTCATAGGAAACGCTAAAATCATTGCGAAGATGAGACACTATGTCAAAATAAAGGTACATGAATCCCTTGAATTAGAATTAAATGATTCTAACATCAACAAAGATGAAGACTTCAAATTTAAATAAGCATAGAGGCATGTTATAAATAAAATTAAAAATGAAGATACTAATAACCTGGAATAATATTTACATTGGTCAACTCACTCATTGGTTATCATTGACTATTTATTTATGGGTTGAGAGGTCATTAATAATTGAGTTTAGAAACATCATGATGATGATCCCAACTTGCGTATCAAAACATCGAGCAATTTAAAGATGAATGTAGTTCCATTCTCTCTTAAATACTTTTTGTCCTAGGACTTGTCACATGTATAATGGCTAATAGTGTTCCCCCTTGGTAAAAAAATAGGCAAATATTACAACTAACCCTTATTTGTTATGTTGTGCTAAAAGAGATCGCTAGGTGTGTATCACCTAATGGTTTTCTAAGGAGCTAGACCCATCACTTCAAGTGGGTACCTTGCATTGGGATATGTCTACCATGCCTCAAGATCTGTGACACTGCATTGGGATTCATGATGTTGCCTTGGGATCCATGTACTCATATTTAATCATATATGTAAACATTGGGATTTGGTTAGATTCTTCTCGGGACATCCCACTTACATTGGATTCTTCTCGGGACATCCCACATGTGGGGTGATGTCACACACTTGAAGTTGGTTGTCCATCTCCTTTCTCTTGGGATTTGGTTAGAGGAGAGATCTATGTTCTCAGACCATATTTGACCTACTCTCCACTCATTTTGGGACGTTGGTACACTCATTGAGAGGGAACACATTTTCTAGGCCCTTCTAGTCCACATGTGTGGCCCTATTATATTGTATTTGACCATTTTGAGGTGGGTGCTCATGTATTGGAGGATTTTGAGGGTTATTTTATCCCATTTATTGAATTTTTCCCATGGTTTTGACTTAGGCCAATGGTTTTGGGCTCGTGGTTTTCAATTATCACATTGTATTCTTCATTGTATTGAGGAGGCTCCTTGGATATAAAAGGAGGAGGCCTCTCTCATTTTCATTATTGGAGATTAATGAGAAAAATTCCCTAAAGAATCTCTTGAGTATCTATATATTTTTATGTGATGTTTTAGGCTATTTTTCAAGGTTTTTATAGAATATTTTTAGGTTTAATGCAGGACATAGCTACTACAAAGGAAAAATAAGTGCATCTTTCTCCACTTGGAGGGGAAAATAAGGTATAGTTTACTTTCCATGTTTCCATTTGACCATTGAAGAATATGGTTTTTGCATTGAGGTAGGATGTATAGGGGATCTTCCCTCTTTCAAATGTCCATGCTTTGATATAACCTTAGTAGTACTTGGAGAGACTTCCTAGTGGATCAATCCCCCCATCCAAACTTGGAGAACCCTACTTTCCCTAGGTGACGCTTGATAGGTAATCTTCTTTAGATACCTTCAACATCATCTCATCTTAAGACCCTAAGCTTCATATAGACTTATGTAGTGACCCCATAGCCCTTCCTAAGGCACGTGTCTATCTTCTTCTTCAACCACCAAAAACCCCAAAATTGTCTTTTCTTATATTTGTTTTCTTTTTTTGTTTAGCAATCTAGGGTTTGTTTATGCTTTATCTTTGGTATAGATAGCTTTGGATCTAAAGGGTTTCGATGGTATATATAATTTTTAGATGTCACATATGCTAGCTTGTCTTTGTAGAATATTTTTTGGTGTTGGCATAGAAGGGTTTATATATCTAAGTGTCATTGTTTATCTCTTTAATGGTCTAACCCTTACATACTTAAGGTGCCCCCTTAAATGATCTATTTGATTACTTTTTGGAATTCCCTAACTAAATGCTTGGGACATATGGTCTTGATATTCAATTTGATTCATTAGAACCATTCATACTTGCAACATGGAATCTTTATCACGATCCACAAGCTAACATACGATGAAACAATGGAGTAATAATTGCAACAACCTTGTCTATTTGTTCAATTTCATTCATTTCCTTCTATGTTTACAATTATGAATGGATGTTTGATTTCATGACACATTTCTCAATGGTTTAATAATTATTAAAGAAAAATTTTAGACACATTTCTGATTTCTTAAAAGGTCCAATGACCTCCTAAAAACACTAAACCCTATCATTCTTTGTCATTTCTCAAAGGATTTGTTCTTTGTATACTACAAAGATTAAAATGTATTTTTGATGATGGTGTAACTCTTTTATTTGTAATTTTATGGTGTTTCCTTGCTCTGAATCATCTCTAATAGAAAATCGTTGCTAGATGTCACCCAACGTCCTCATAAATATGCCAAATGTTAGCTACTAAATTATCATTGTTTAAGGGTTTTCTAACTATCCAATTTGCATAATTCAATGTTCATTAAATGTCGATGGTATGGCTTAAAAAGAATCATCTTGTTGTCTTGATCACTTTTTACACAATCCTATTTCTATGTCTCATAACTAGCACTTGTGATCTTTTGGGATTATGTATTTTCAATTGAAACCTCGTGCAAGCACATATGGTAGACTGCTAAAATTATATGGTAATGGAACTTTGTGGACAATGCCTATATCTATGCTTAATACTTCTATAAATCTGCTCTAATGGTATATTGGTTTAATAATTAAACAAAGAGATTTTACATTTATCTATAACCTAAGTTTGATAAGGTAGTATTGTTGTTGGCATGATCATTTACTTGTCCTTATCACTTAATCTAAGGGGATTTGTTACACCTTTATGGTGTCAATGTCCTTACAATCTCAGTATTAAACATAATTGTTGTTGGTATACGATTTACATGCTATCTTGTCACACAATTTAACATATTTATTAAATCATTGACACATGGTTACACTTGTTGGATATTGATATATAGTTAAAGTGTTGCCTCATATATACAAATTTTGTCTCTTCCATTTGGTTGATGTAACTCATTGATAAACATTACAATGTAGTCTTTGTGGTTAATTTCCATGTAATCTATGCATGTTGAAGCTAATACTTTGTGAAATATAACTGACCATAAATATGCCTTGCTTTCATCGTTCAAAGTAACATGTGATTTTGATAAAAGAATTGTACAATTTCCCTGATTTCAATATTGTTGGTCAATTTGGAATTTGAATCTTGATATGAAAATGATAATGATGTTTCTAAATGATGATGAATGATATGTGGCGAATGATACATTGCTTTGGCACTCATGTTGTTCTAATTCAAATGCAACACAAACATCTCATGTTTCAAGAAATTTTAAATGAGCATTGTTGTCTAAGCTATGCATTCCTTAAGCTCATCTACAATTGATTTTTTTTGCATTTCTTCTCTCATACTTATACATGTTTCATCCTTTAAAGAAGATAGAGTCAAATCTTGCCAAACCCTTGATTCAAACCAAGTCATGAACCTCCCCTTCTCAATACAATGATCAAACTAGTTTGACCTTGAGGAATACCCTCCTTAGGTTAGGAACCCTAGCCTTAAAGTGAAGAGGCAATGCCATTGAAGTGACAGTGTGTGGATTTCCTAGTTGTTTCCCCAAGCTCTCCTTTGCAAGGCGAGACTTTCCCTTAACGAGAGTTTGAGTAGTAACAAGGTGTTTAGAATGTTATGCCTAATTTTGATATGATTCTCTTCCACAATGTTCCTCATGTTGTAGATATTTTTCAAAAAGTAAGATGGATTGAGTATTGTAATAGACTATAGGGGTTTAATTATGATCATACAATGTAATTTGCTCAAATATTTAGTGCCAATGTCACCAAGGAATAGTACCATGCATGTTTTTTTATGATTAGAGGAATCAAAATCAGAATAGATGTGGAGACAATTTCCAAATTGCAAGATTACCTATTGGGAAAGCCTGGGAAAAAGATGATAGAGTTCCAACTCAAGAGGCTAAGAAAAACTTTGTTTTGTTCTATTAGACTATGGAAGACACAAAACAAGATGTCAAAACAACAGCCTTCCAAATCCCTTGGATGAAGTTTCCCTCCACATAATCAAGTACATTACATGTGAGGGAATGCATAACTTAGTTCATGCTTATCATTTTAGGTTATTATTTCAATTAAGATTTTTTTCCTACATGTGAGGGAATGCATAACTTAGTTCATGCTTATCATTTTAGGTTATTATTTCAATTAAGATATTTTTCCTATCTAAGACATGTAGACACCTTAAGTATTCCACATTTATTGCTACAATCCCTAAAGGAAATGTATGTTAGGGTGGAAGGAGGAAATTCAACAACATTATCATATCATGGGCCTATGAAAATAATCATCGGTGATGCTATAACCAAGCAACCACATAGGATTTCCTGGTATACATTCTTGAAGACTAGTGAGCATGGGAGGAAGAGAGGTGTATTACCTTATGGTTTCTCAAGATTCCATCAAGTTGGGATTGTATAAGATGGTAAAATCAATACCACATTTGTAATTGAATGGGGAAGTTTTGAATATAATTTCATGTTATTCGGTCCAAAAAATGCACCTATTGTGTTTTCAAGAATTATTGTTGTTGTAATCATGGAATTCATCCATAAGTTTGTAGAAGTTCATTTAGATTATTGAACTATATATAACATGCCAAAAAATAATATATAAGTTGAGGTTAATGTTTGAAATATGTAGACAACTTAAATCTCATTGAACATGAAGAAATGTATATTCTTCACAATGTTTTGAGTATGGTTGCGTCATCTATTGTGCAAGGATGGATTGTTGGTAGACAAAGATCAAATTGTCGCAATGATTGGTATGTTGTGACCTCCTACAAATGTGAGTACATTGTGTTCAACACTTGGGAATATTGGTTATTATAGAAGTATTATTAGAAACCATGCTACCATTACGACTCCTTTATAAGAATCGAGAAAAACAAAGTCGTTGAACTAAAGGATGTAACAAGGCCTTCAATCCCTTGAAATAAAAAATGGGCATTGTGCTTATGTTTTTTTTTTATGGATTGGTCAAAGTATTTCCATGTACATGTAGATGAATTAGGGATTGTAAATGGGTACGTACTTTAGAGTGCAAGCATTATTTGTTAGGGACACATTTTAAGGTTTTCATAAATCATTTTGAGCTAAATATTTGGTCGATAAACCTTTATTTGAAGGGACATTTTGCGAATGGTTGTTGGTAGTTCAAGAGTATGATTTTGGGATAGTGGTAAAACTAGGAAGACATAATGTAGGATTGGATATTCTGTCAAAAATGAATCTAACAATAATAGAGGGAGTGTAGATGATGACTTTCCAAATGCTCACCTATTCAGAGTTGAAGTGGTCCCTAACTAGTTTGCAAAAATTATGGAATTGTTGACAAATGGGTACTGCTTGAAATTTTTTACTTATGCACAAAAGAAATAGTTGATGGAAAATGCTATAAATTATCAATTAATTAAAGGAAAAATATACAACTTTGGTATAGATGGAATATTAAGAAGATGTGTATTGAAAAGTGAATTGTATTCATATTTTGGATGAAGTGTGAGCAAGAATCGAAAGAGGTTAATATGATGGGAAAGATATTGCAAGGGAGATCTTATGTACATGATTTCCGTGTCCTACTCAAATTTAGTATTTGATAGAATATATGAAGAACTATGATATATGTCAATGCATTGATAAGCCTTCAAGGAGGGATGAAATGCCCTTCTTTCATATAGTTGTGATTGAACCATTTGACAAGCAAATAATAAAAGTATTGGGCTTATTGATCCACCAACAAAGAAAAGTGGAATGAGATTTATCATTATAGAAATAAATTATTTGACAAGATAAGCATAAGTAGCATTAACCAAATATTGTTAATTAGAAACTACATTGCACTTAATTTTGAGAACAACATAATATGGTTTGATTGTGACAAAGTTTTGATGAGTAATGAGGGTACACATATTATTCATCAAACAAATAAATATTAATAAGAGAGTTTAAAACACCACACGATTACACCTTATCATCCTCAAGCAAATACTACAATGGAAACATTTAATAATAATCTTCAACATGGACTAACAAAATTTTGAAAAGTAGGAAGATATGATTGAGATGAAATGATACCAATTGTGAACTATGTTGGACATACAAAACAATTTGCAAAAGGTTAATAAAATGCAGTATATGGAAAGAAAGCAGTTGTACCAATGGAACGTATAGTATCAAGATTAAGGATTGTACTTGTAACTAAGGTGATTGATGCCGAATCTCTATAAGACAACACAAGTTGTATGACTTAGTAAATATGAAAAAAGACATAAATCAAATTATAGATAAATAAAAGACAAAAACATATCATGATGATAATCTAAAAAAAAAAGCATTCAGACATATCAATTTAAATTATTATAAAAAAAAACAATATTAAAAGGTTAAAAAGGAAATAGCTTGGACTTTTTATATGTTGGCATGTTTTCAGACAGAGGCAGAGTATGCGTGTTTTTCATTGATGGTGATGTCATTGATGGCAAAGATCAACACGTTCAGCAGAGCGATGATGGCATGGAAATGGAAAGATCAACAGTGAGGAGCAACAATGATCGTTGGATCACCCATCCCGAATTCTTGATGACCGTCAGATCTGAATACAGATAGGAGGAACGTGCAAAAGAGGAGAACAAATCTCAGACATTGGATCTGAGCACGAGGATTGACCATCGTTGGATCCAGAAGAAGGAGCACAATCTTTAAGTACAAGATAAAGCGGACTTACAAAGTCCCAAAAGCAGGAGGGTCATCCATTGTCAAGGAGTACACGTGGCGAGGGATTAACATTTCGCTGACTGGAAAGTCAAATGAAGGCATTGCTCTAACCTTCCAACTCGTGATATGAGAAATCGAGATAAGATCTAGATCATTGATCCAAGAGGGACACATGGCGATAGATCAGAGCATGACAAAGGTTTCATTTCGGAGTTTCGGATACCAGGAGTTGGAGGATTCAAGGAAGCAACTCACGGAAAAAACTTGTGATATGCGAGATCACGAAAATATCTGGACCATCGAATCATCAAGATTATGGACCGTTGATCTAACTCCATTTCGGAGTTTCAGATATCGGGAGTTTGAGGTGTCAAGGACACTCACGACAAGAATGATGAAATCGTGAAATGCGAAACCACGACTTAATCTGAGTCCTTGATCAAAGGGAGATTGTGGACCATTGATCAGGCATGACGAAGGCTCATGAAGTTGCAAAATCGCAATAAGATCTTGACCGTTGATCCAAGAGGGACATGTGGCAAGGGATTAAAATTTCGCTGACTAGAAATTCAAAGGAAAGAAATGCTCTAACCTTGAAATTCGCGATATGCGAAATCATGATAAGGTCTGGCCCGTGATCATAGACAAGGTCACATCGTCAAAGGCTTAAGGGAAGGAGCTAATTGCTAAGCTCCATTTCGGGAATCGAAACTTGGAGTATCGAGACCCTTCATCACAAGAATCCTGAAACGCGAGATCGCGATGAGATCTGGACCATCAGATCATTGGAGATCTTGACCGTTGATCAGGCTCGATGAAGTTCATAAGTTCACGAAATGCGAAACACCTTTTGGTGTAGGCCGTGGTCACCGTTGATGGTCATGTGAGAGGGAGGAGCTAGCAGATCTAAGCTCCATTTCGAGGATCACAACTTGGAGCGTCGAGACCCTTCGACACAGGATTGCCGAAATGCAAAATGTGAAACGCATCTTGATTAGGCCTATGGTCACAGCCAGTGGGCATATGGGATAAACACAAGACCCTGCAGATTTAATCCAACGATGTTGGTTATTTGAGCATCTGATCGAAGGGCTATTGTTGATCTTTATGACTAACTATTCAGTTACGATTCAATTAGCAGAACCGAATCATGGTTCTTGGACAGTTGGCAATTAAGTTGTTGAAGCATTGTTGGCCCAGGTATTAGAGGCGTAACTAAAGTTGTGTGAGGTGCATAAAAGAAATATGGAGTGACTGTGAATGGTTGGTTGTTCTGAATGAAAAATGAGTTGAATTGTAAGAAAGGGAAAATTACAATATGCACAGTGTGAGACCGACAATATACGCAGTGTGAGATAAAACTCTGAGATGAGTAACAGATGTTGAATAGACAGAAGCAAGAGCAGAATTGCAGAAACAGCTTGAAGCAGAGCATAATTGCAGAACAGATAGAAGCATAGAAGAATTGTAGGACATAAGAGAAGTGGTAAGAATTGAAACACCTACGTTGTTGGTTATTCAATCATTTTACTTATAATCAAGGAGGTAGGGTGGTGCTAGGGAGGACTGTGGTCCTTTGATATTCGAGTTGGTGCTTGAATATTGGGAGTTGTAGCTTCCATCTAGTTGTGTCTAGAAAACAGGGTGGCAGGGTGGTGCTTGGGAAAACACAAAGTTTTTTGTATGCAAGTTGGTGCTTGTATAAGTGGAAGTAGGTGCTTCCATTCTGTCGGTGCTGGAACACTCAGGGAGTTGGTGCTTCCTTCTAGTCGGTGTTAGAGAAACCAGAGAGTTGGTGCTCTCAACAAGTTGGAGCTTGTAAAATAGAGGTAGTAGCCTCACTTTGAGTTGGTGCTCAAACATAGATGATGTACAGAACTTAAAAGACTGCCTATCATTTCAAAGAAGAAGAGGTTTTCTCCCTTTATGGGTTTCCTTGTGAAAATTTGTCTCTGTGTATATCTTATGTGTGATTGATGCTCATTATTTATGTTGTTCATATGATGTATAATATTGATGGTCACTTCATGAAAGATTAAAAATGGTTTAATAGGCTCAAAATTGTTTAAGAACAGTAACGACTGATTCACCCCCCCTCTTAGTTGTCTTAGTAATTTCAACAATTGTTATCAGAGCGGGTTCCTTTTATTTAAATGTAGATCTGTAAGCTTAAACATGACAAGTCATGAAGGGACTTCAGCCAGTAAGACTCCTCTGTTTGATGGAACACATTTTTCCTTTTGGAAGGTTAGAATGAGAACATACCTAATGGCCTTAGGTGCTGATGTTTGGGATGTAGTAGAGACTGGATGTACACAGCCTGTTTTGCTGGATTCCAAGGATGATAAGTTAGAATTTAGCTTTAATGATAAGGGAATGAATGTTATCTTGAATGGACTTGCTGAAGTCGAGTTTGTAAAGGTGATGCATCTTGAAACTGCTAAAGCTATGTGGGATAAACTTATTAACAATTATGAAGGAAATGAGAAAGTAAAAGATGCCAAACTCCAAACATATAGGTTGAAGTTTGAACAAATAAAGATGAATGAATATGAAACAGTTAGCAAGTATTTTTTAAGATTTGAAGAACTTGTGAATTCCATGAAGGGTCTTGGTGAGAAGATTGAAGAATCATTTTTAGTTCAAAAGATTTTAAGATCTCTGCTTGATAAATTTAATCCAAAAGTCTCTGCAATAGAAGAACTAAATGATCTTAAAAATTTGTCCATTGATCAACTCCTAGGAACTCTAACTGCATATGAAATAAGAATTAACAAAGATAAATCCATTACTAAAGAAGCATCTTTTAAACCAGACAAGAATATTGATTCAGATTTAGATGATATTGAGACAAAATTTGTGAGAAGGTTAAAGAAAGAATCAGAAAAATATTAAGGCAAGCTTCCCTTCAAATGTTTTAATTGTGGTAAGATAGGTCATTTTGCATCTAAGTGTCCCCACCAGAAAAAGGACCAGAACTCTGATGATGAAAAGAAGTACAAATTCAAGAAATATAGTAAAAAGAAAAGTTTGTGTGCAAACAATGACAATTGCTCAGAAGACATAGATAGTGATTCATCATGTGAAAACAAAGTGAATAATTTTATGCTTATGGCTATGGGAGATTTTGATGATGAACACACATGAGGTGAAATGGATGATGAAGAAGTTGTGGTGGATATGGAAGGTGAATTAATTAGTGCTTTGGAAGAAATTGACAGACTCGGATGTAAGAAGAGAAAACAAAAACAATTGTTGAAGCAGTTTAAAATGAATGGTGAAAAACCTTATGAAAACTTTTCTCTACTAAAAGTGGAGTTAGAAGAGGCAAAGAAAATAGAATACATACTAAAACAATAGTTGTCAGAGAAGAAAGCAAGGTGTGAAGCCTTAGAAGAAGAGATAGTAAAAATCAGAAAAGAAATGGAGAAGTTTAAGGGATTGTATCACTAAAATCTGCCAAGTATTAAAGCCTCAGAAGAATTAACTTCCATTCTAAATCAGCAAAGGAATCCAAAGTTGAAATATGGATTAGGATATGAAGAAGGATCAAGTAGTGATCATCCAAGTAATACAGAACCCATCAAGTTTGTCAAATCTACAATCATTGACAACAACCACTCTGCAGAAACAAAGAAAGAAAATCAACCACCAAGAAGGAATGAAAGAAAAAGTACCAGAACTGAATCCGTAGATTAAATAAATAACATAAACACATTTTCTGATCAAAGAAATCATCAGCATGGAAGAAATCGACTACAACCTTTTTTTTAGGTACAAAGTTTTTTCTATGGTTATTGTTTTTTTTGTTCTAACTTTGGTCACAAAGCTGTAAATTGTTCTTTAAGATCTAGATATTTGAAATCAAGATACTCAAGGAATAATTATCTACCAGAACAAAGATTGAGACAACCAAGAAACAAACGACCACATACTATAAATCATGTGATGAATGGAGGAAGGACGCAAGTGAAACATAACAACAGTTATGAGCATAAAAATCGTTATGATATGTTATTCAATGAACGAGAATGTTACATCTGTCATAACTATGGACATAAAGCTGCAGATTGTCTCTTAAGGAATTTTAAGCCAGATTCGAATCCCGTTGCTGAAAATTTCAAGATTTGGAAGAAGAAAGAAGATGGCAAGTGTAGACTAGTGTTATCAGCCCAAAGACAAAAGAATCCTTGGTATATTGACAGTGGATGTTCCAAACATATGACTGGAAACAAAAGTAAGTTTCTAACTCTAAGTGAAAGCAAATCAGGGAATGTAACTTTTGGAAATGATGCACCAGGAAAAATAAAAGGTAAAGGAATGATAAGTTTGAGTAATGGCAAAGGGAAAGCTCAAGATGTGTTGTTTGTAGAAGGTCTGAAACATAATCTACTTAATTTCAGTCAAGTTTGTGACTGAGGATGTGAAGTCGTTTTTACTTCTAAAGATTGTAGAATAAAATCTGTGAATTCAGGACAGCTAGTTGCAAAAGGGATAAGAACAGAAAACAATGTCTATGTGTTAAAAGAAGAAAAAGAAGAATGTCATTTAAGCAAGTATGATGAAAGTTGGCTATGGCATAGGAGACTTGGACACTTAAATTTTGATCATATAATCAAGCTCAAAAATAGTGGGGTAGTAAAGGATCTTCCAAAGATATCAA
>JZKD02S0236467.1:180280-219947 GCA_000966675.3 Picea glauca
CATAGTTCTTAGCTAGTATAGTTATTTTTATAGACTGGGGGAAACAGGGTGTTACACACTGCATCTCTCTAATGAGATCATTTTCATTTTCATGGAAATGAGTTCTCCCTTGTTCATAAATTCATAATTTTTTGAACTTAAGAAAATAAAATAATCTTATTTTCTTCTCATTATGGGTGATAATTTAGGTAACAATGCTTTTAAAACATTGTATCAGTATGTGCTCAAATCAAACAAATTATTTTAAAAATGTTATAGTGGATGATAGTTATAATGACCTTCCATGCATAACGCTCCATGCATCGATTGGACATGTGTTAATCTAATGACTTTCCACGGGCCGCGCTCCATGCACAAACTGAACATATACAAAATTACTTTGCAGGTGTTCCATAATTGATATATCTATACAAAAACTATCTCACATACAAGTTGTCCCTAAAGCAAGGGGTCTAAGGAAGGCTGGTGTGAGCCATGAGGCAATGTAGCAGACAGGGGTAAGACAATCCTTCTAGAAGTGTAATTCAGATAGATGGGCGATGTTATTTGGATCTTGGCCATGTTATTCACAGTTCAGATACATTTGGATGCGGGATCAAATCCACAAAGATATTTGATAATTCCCTTGAAGACCGTCGCTAGTAATTTGTGAGTTTCATCTATACCCATCGCTTTGGTGTGGGTATGGGTATTTGCCATTCTCTGTTGTATCTGACCACTTGTGTACAATTTGTATCGATATATTTGGCCAAGTAAATTTGAAAGTACCTTCCTAAGTGATTTTAATGGTATTTATTTACGAGTAGACATGCCACACAAGTTTTCCTCTGATATGGACTTTTATTTCTACTCAGTGGCATGGATTTTATTTTGTGGGTGTCCTCACTAGTCTTTTGACAAAATATTATCAACATAACAATCTCAAATTCATAAGCCTTCAAGTATTGGCCCACTCACAACAATCTGATTCTTCTCTAGTCTCAGGACAAGCTCTCTCTCTTTGATCACAAAGAGGTATGGCCTTCCAAAAGATCTTAGTCAAGAGGCAATTCATTATGGGTGTTTGTGGGGAATTTCTTATCAGTCCCAATAACACTAGATATGAACTCTCTTGTGTGTAATTAACGTAATTCAAACCTAAGAAAATCTATTAAAATTATGTTAATATTGAAAATTAAATGATTGCTTTGGTGTTTACATAGAACTTGTTTTCTAATAAGTTGAAGAAAGTACTTTTTTCAAATAGAAATTGCATTTTTATCTTAAGAACTACATGGGTGTATATAAATCTATTGGAATTCTTGGCTTCACATCGATTCAATGCGCAAGAAGTAGATTTATTTTATAGGTTCGAAATTACAACATTGCCATGATCCACCTACCTACAGAGCGATGAATTCCACACTTGGAACAAGGTCTATTCATTTCTATGGCCCATATTCTGATATTAACCTATACCCATCTTCTAAATTTGGTCATCCACACCTTATAATAGGAAGGAAACCCACTCGTTTAAAGAATGAATGCAAGTCGAACCTATTTCACCATTCTGATCGATCAGACCTAGTATAGGTTCCCTCACAGTTGTGATATTTAGCATACCCACCCCTCCAATTGAGCCTCTTATTGGCACAAGGGAAGACCTAGGGTTCAAAGCTACAACAACGCACCAACAAAACCCTAACTACCGACCCTTTCTACAACACCTGCGAAGCAGATGAAGTCTCACCCGTGGTATAGGCAGGGGTGGTTGCAAGACTTCGATGTCTACAACCTTAGTTGGGACACAGATATATGATTGTAACACTTTAACAGAGCACTTAGTAGTTACAGTTCATCAATATTCTCCTTTAGCTTATAGTGCGGATAAACCCTAATAACAGAACGACGCAGTATCCACATAGATCTAATATAACCAAGCACTAAGCACATCAACATAGGTCAGATCTAACATTCATTCACATTATTCGGCACTAAGCTATCATATAAGATTCATCTAACATATATCAGCGCACTAAGAATTTAATAACATAAATAAGAGAACACCCAAAAAGCACAAAGCAACCACAACACATGATATACATGGTTCACCCCCTCCCTGGGTCTATGTCCACCAACTCTTCTTCTCTTTATTGTCTTATGTCAATCTTCTACATGCACAAAGCCTTGAGATATTACTCCGCAGAGGACAAGAGATCTACGTACATCACTAGATCCTCCTTCCCTGAGTTAAACACAACTCCTTCCACAATCTCTTACGATCACTTGCACTTAGCTCTGCAAGTCATACCCAGTATGCACAAAGCAATTACAATTACCACTTGCACTTAGCACCTAGAATCACATAGATGTCTCCCTTTCCCTAGCACTTAGAAAGGTATCAAGATCCTTCCTACATCGCCTAGACATCTATTTATACATTACAAAATTGAGCCTAAACATGGGTAAACCCATGGGTTGACATCCCCATACCTGTTACATAAGCCCAAAACCGAAAAATCCCTAAAAAATGGTCGATATCCCGTGATCTCCACTTCGACTTGCACTCTGCCTTTGATAGATTGTCGAAGTCCAAAAAGTAGGTCAAATATGACCAAGGATCCTCAAAACTTGGTCAAGGGCCAACATGCCCCCAACACTCACCTGTGACTCGTCCCGAGTCACTCTGGTCTGGGTAGCTCTGCCTCGAAATCCTCGAGCTTGGATCGAGCTACTTCGACCTGTTGTTGTGCCACGGCCTCCTGTTCGGTGAACTCTTGGATTAATGCTTCATTGACAGCTCCCTCTAAGTGTTGTTCAGTTGTAATGATGACTTTCTCCAGTTCTGCTCCTCGACCTTCAATTTCTGCGAATAGTTGGCAAGCCTCATCATGTATTGGTTGGAGCCTCTGAGTCAATTCCATGAATTTTGTCTGAATGGTGTGGACCTGTTGTTGAGCAGTGTGTTGTTCATGGGATCACTTCATCCTCTCAATGGATGACAGGGGCTTCAACTGCGCCTGTACTATTTCTGCTTACTGCTTTGCCTCCTGGAGCTATGACTCCAGTGCCTTTAATTCAGAATCCTCAGTGAGTCACTCATAAGTTTGGGCACTCCGATCACTTAGTTGTTTACATTCCATGGTGAGGGCCTTGATTCTTTCAACTGCGCTTCAAGCAGATTCTTCTCTTTGATCTCATACATATGGCGGAGTGTTGGGCATTGTTTGTAGCTCTAAGTTTGCTATTACTTTTTGTAGCTGTTGGATATCTTTTGCGAGCTGCGCTACTTGATGCTCCACTCGGTCTTCTTCCTTTGGCTCTAAGCCTGTCACAGAGTGAATTTCTCTGTCAACTGCTTCTTTGACTCCCAGCTGTTCTGTGAGAAATTGTTCTTTTTCTTTCTTGGCCTACACCCTCTCTTCTTCAAACTTGGCTTGAAGGTCCTCTTTCTCCTTTTGTGCAACCCAACGTTTCTCTACCATTTATTCTTGGGCTTGTTTCAGGGATGTTGTGGCCTGGTCTTTCTCAACTTGTGCTCGACGAAGGTGAGCTTTGGTCACATCATCTAGTCTATGGAGTTGGGTAGGCTCATCTCCCAACTCTAGTTCTTCTGATGGCGAGGGCGCAGTGGATATTGCGCTACTAGATTGAAGAGTTTGTTGTACCCCTATGAGTTCAACCTCGATTCTATCGTACATATCCTCCTGCTTGGCTTCATGTTTCTGCAAGATGTCCTATGAGGAATCTACTACAACTAGGATGATGAAGTCAAAGTCATCTACAGTGAGCACAGTCTGCATCTTAGTCAAGGTGGCTCTGGATTTCTTTCAGGAAGTGGGTTTCGTGGGGGAAACCTTCCTTTTCTTCAAGGGATCAGCCTCATCAACAAGATTTTTAGGCGGTGTTACTTCGCCTTGCTTCTAATGATCTTCTCTTCCATTTGTCTTTTCTACTTCGTCATCACCCCCTCGGCCAGGTGATACTGCATCAGTTTCTTCTGATGCACTGCTCAAGTCTTGGATTTCTTCAGTCTTCTTTCTTCTGCTAGTTCTAGGTGTGTCGTATTCTTTGTGAGTGGCCTCCAAGTTGTCAATTTCGGGATCATACATCTTTGTAAGGTCAGCAGGGATGAGGATCTATGTATACCAATCCTTGGTTATCTCTTCGAGTTCCTCCTCTGTGAGATTATAGTATGACTAAAGCTCCTCTTTATGCTCGTCTACTCACGCAGTGATGCAGATGAAGTGTCGATCTGTGTGAAACTTCATGAGAGGTATGAACTGGTACAGGGTGTTTGGCATCATGCGAGGGACAGCTTTGATGGCCTTCTTTAGTTGGAGATAGTACGTGTTGAAGACCGCATTCGACTACCACTTTTTTCCCATATCGATCGAGTACCAGAGCGTGGTGAACTTCGTAGCGAGCGACTCAAATGGCTCGATGTCCGGGAAGGTCACAGCTTCCAGCATCTCCTAAGTGATAAATGCGATGAGGATCAGGAGCCATCTAAAGTGGAACTCATAGCCATGATCCTGAGCTTTGCGACAGTCTAATTCCATCTAGTTGACTAAGTACTTCACCCAGTTCATCTGGAGTCCTTCTACACATTTCCCGGCAAGGTTAACAATGAATCCTGTGACCTGTGTAGGTATGTTCTTTCTTACGATATTTCATGCGATCAACTGGAAGGCCAGGCGCACTGCGCCATTCTAGATGGAAGCTACTTTGTAGCTTCTCATTCCCTTTTCTACATCTCCATATGTGTCTTTGATCTTCTATGTCAATGCGCGATCTGTAGCCTTTCCTGGGTAGAAGTCCTGCGGGTCGGGTCCCTGCATGCTCAATCCAGTGATCCTATGGATCAGCGTCGGTCTAGCCATAGGTAGTCGCCATGGTAACATGAGAGCAAGAGATTAACACACGCATTAACCTCCTGGTGCCTTCCAAAGTGTGGAATCTTCATTACATTCAAGAGGGTGGACTGCGCGAGGTTCATAGTCCACGGCTGGGGGATTACTTTCAAGTTCTTCCCCTTCGTCCTGGTCAAGTATTTGTAAGGAGAGAGCATACTATGGTTCTTACGGTATCCTAGGTTGAAGTCTCTGAAATTCAACATCGCGATCTTATCCTGTTGTGTTCTAACTACATGTATCCCCTTTGGGAGGTACGTAGTAACCATGGTGTAATCAAAGTCCCTCAAGACACTATCATGACTCACCGCACCAACCATAGGAGGGATGTAGTCTGGTAATATGGTCGGAATTAACTTCGTGTTGGCTAGGTCATCTCTATTCTTGGTTCTCTTCTCTACTGTCAATCAGGATGGTTCGGATCCACGAGTAGTCGACGAAGAGGCTTGCACTCCTCTCGTCGATGATGCCTGAATACCTGCAGACATTAATTTCTCATCCATGAGATCGATGAGAACTTCTTCGACGGATTTCTCTCTGTCGCTAATATCGTCTGACATGCACGCTTAGATCGGATAACTCTGGTGGATGAATGAGTGTGCAATGCAATGGAACATGTGTCGATCTCAATAAACATAGTGTGGTAGCAATGAGTTGGCTTGGATATAATTCGAAAAAGTGTTTTCGGTGCAACATTCGACGGGCTAAGTATACACGATGTAACTAATCTCTCCAATGGATGAGAGGTCTTCATCAATGCGGTTCTATCCGTTGCGGGGTGGTCCCAATGGTCTGATTGCGAGTCTTCGGGCCATTACTATTGTTCTAACCATTCGGGTCATCAGGCTAATGGTTATAATGTTTTCAATGGCTATATCGCTTCGCCATGGCAAAGTGCCATGTTGCACTGTTATGGTATCCAACGAAGTTCCAGTCTTGCAAACCTTCCCTCTACGAAGTCCCCTCTAAGACCTTCTGTAACTTTTCTATCTTTTCTATCTTCTTACTGAGTTTTCTATCCTTCTTCCCAGTGATCTTCGTCTCGGTATTCCTCTTTCCATTCTGATTCTTATCTCCTTTTGGCATAGTAACTTCGCGTTGTTGAGATTCTTTCATAGGGTCGGAGAGTAACGTCTTCTCTCTCTGGGGTAGGTACTTCAATCTTCTGTGAGTCTTCTTGTGTTATTTTAACTTCAACATCCAAGTTTCTGGTTCTAAGTAGCTTTGATTTGTTCTCTTGTTCTTCAATCAAGTGTGTTATCCTCCTAATCATGAAATCTTTTAATTCTTGCTTCTTCTGCTCTAATACTTCTTCTTCTTTTCTTCTGGCCTGATCCTTTTCAATCCAAGGTTTTCCTAGTAATATAGCAAATGGGGCGTTGTTCTCAATAAATTTAACAATCTCAAAATCTTCATCCGTCGAAGTTACATGAGAACTCATAGATATTTGGGTGAGTCTTCCACTTAGGGTTATCAACTTTCCTCTAAATAATCCTATCCCTCCCAATGAAGGAATCATAACAGGATTTCCTAAAGTTTCCCAAGTTCTTTCTGTCATGATATTCACTTGTGTTTCTTCATCCAAAACACAATCAATGTCGAAGTCTCTTATTCTTGCTTCTATGTATTCTTTTTCTTTGAATATCTCTGATAAGTTGATATTTATGTGATCATTTAGGTTTTCTTTCATTTGTAGTAATACATTCTCTGATTCTTTCTTGGGTTCTACCATGGTCATAGTTTCTTGGTCTTCCTTAGGGTTTTCTTGTCTCATATTCATTCTTTCAACCTTAGCAATCATTCTAGGGAAACCTAGAACATCATGGTCCATAGATTTACAACAAATACAACTAGGTCTTCTACCAGGGCATTCCTTAGCAAGATGTCTTGGTCTTCTGCAACTATAACAAAGGGTTAGTCTTTTGTTTATTTTAAATGATCCCCAATCTTTCCTGTACTACGCACTAGGATCATAGTAGCTAACCTACAAAAAATTCTTTCTAGGATCCTGCATCCATTTGTTAGTCCAAACATTCTTTCTATGGATAGGAATAACATATCTTTCACTATGTTTGTCAGATCTACTCATATCAAACCTTCTTTCATCTAGTTGTGCCCTACTTTTCAAGATAGGACAAAATTTATCAAACATACCTAGATCCATACTTTTGAAACAAAAAATTCCACTTATGTTACCTTTCAATCAAAACCTTTCACTGTTCTTACCTTTATCAGAGCACAAAGATTTCAGGTCTTACCTCTTTTCTTCAGATTTGACTCTTCTTCTTGGCACAAAGCTTCACGTCAAGTAGAATACTACGCACTAGGGCAACAGATCTACGCACAAAGATTTCTCTTTTCTTTAGTTCCCAACAATCACAGTTCCAGTCCCGACGATGGAACCATTTGTTGGCACAGGGGAAGACCTAGGGTTCAACGCTACAACAACGCACCAATAAAACCCTAACTACTGGCCCTTTCGGCAACACCTACAAAGCATATGAAGTCTCACCCGAGGTAGAGGCAAGGATGGTTGCAGGACTCCGATGTCTGCAACCTTAGCTGGGACACAGATCTATGATTGTATCACTTTAACAGAGCACTTAGCAGTTATAGTTCATCAATATTACCTTTAGCTTACAGCGCGGATAAACCCTAATAATATAATGGCATAGTATTCACATAGATCTAATATAGGAAAGCACTAAGCACATCAACATAGGTCATATCTAACATTCATTCACATTATTCAACACTAAACTATGATATCAGATTCATCTAACATACATCATCTCACTAAGCATTTAATCACATAAACAAGAGAACACCCAAAATGCACAAAGCAACCACAACACAAGATATACGTGGTTCACCCCCTCCCTGGGGCTATGTCCACCAACTCTTCTTCTCTTTATTGTCTTCTGTCAATCTTCTACATGCACAGAGCCTTGAGATCTTACTCCGTAGAGGACAAGAGATATGCACACATCGCTAGATCCTCCTTCCTTGAGTTACAACACAAAGCCTTCCACAGTCTCTTACGGTCACTTGCACTTAGCTCTGCAAGTCATACACAATATGCACAAAGCAATTACAATTACCACTTTCACTTAGCACCTAGCATCACATAGATGTCTCCCTTTCCCTAGCACTCAGCAAGGTATCAAGATCCTTCCTACATCGCCTAGACATCTATTTATACATTACAAAATTGGGCCTAAACATGGGTAAACCCATGGGCTGACAACCCCATACCCGTTACATAAGCCCAAAACCCAAAAATCCCTAAAAAGGGGCCAAGATCCCGCGATATCCACTTCAACTTGCGCTCCGCCTTCGACATCTTGGCGAAGTCCCAAAAGTAGGTCAAATATGACCAAGGATCCTCAAAACTTGGTCAAGGGCCAACACCTCTCCTTGCAACCTGGACTTTGGCTTCCATATGCAGGAAGAGTGCATGTGACCGATATTTTGAGTTTGGAACCACACCCACAAATCCAAATCCATACCTCATTTACTTCTGAATATATCGTTCAGGAATATGAACTAGTCCTAACTTCCCAATTGACTGGGATTTTTTCCTTTGAGAGAGTCTTGAGTGAGTGAAAGGTTGGGCTAATAGAGTCAAATTTTCAAATTTTCACAATTATAAATTATTCTTTTTTGAAGCGAGAGTACTCTTTCTCATGATTGGTGAATCTCTTGTCATCGTATGAATTCACCTCATAGCAACATTTATATTTATCTTTGGTTATCTCTCCCAACCCGACTTTGCAGTGGTGGAAAGGGTGACAATGGTGGAATACTTAGCGGATGATATAATAGTTGTGGGTGGGATAAATAACATATTGAGTTGTGTTGAGCCTTTCCCTACTACCTTACCTAGTTGATCTTTCTCCAACATTTACAGCTTCCCTTACACATGTAGTTTAAATTCCATCAACTAATAATAATAAAATGTTGATCTGCATTCCATTTAAAAGAGTGGGAACTTGATGGTGCTCAGCGTCAACCGAAACTATTCAATCTAGTTTTTGTTATGCACAAACCACCTCATAATTTTTTTATGAAAATGCATTAAATCAATTCCACAAATATATGTTTTTTCTTGTCTGCAATAGGATTATGCAACACCTCTTCAAAAGTTTATGAAAATGCATTGAATGAATTTCACAAATAGATACATCATAAAAGATAACTAATATCACATCTTTCTCATCTCTCCCAGTCTACTTACACACATACTTATCTCTAATTTGTCATACCTAACCTTGTGCTTGTATTTTCTAGTCCTTCATCTACTCCATCTAATTGAATTCTTGAACAATGTAAGCCTGCAATATTTTATTATGCAATCATCTCATTGTTATGAGGAAAATATCTTTATGGCTAGGGGTAAACCACAACAGACAGAAATGACTGCAGAAATCAACTCTAATCTCAAGTATTCTATATACCAAATATGCTAGCAAGACAAGATAAAAGGCCTACCTCGTCCAGACATTTGATGAAGTCCATCGTTGAGCACTTGACACAAAGCGGTACACCTGCAACTAGTCCTCAAAAACCAAGAAACGCAAGCATATAGTGATAATATATAATGTTATCACATTCAATAGCATAATCCATCAACATTCATAACAAATACGCCCATGGAATAACAATTCAAATATTCGTAAGATTTTAATTGGACAAGAAAAGAGTATTTCTATTAGAATGTAACCATCAGAAGTGAATGAATTACAAACTTTTGTGTCGGCACAGTTCGGAACCGAGAAACTAAGTTCCTTCCAGTTGGGCCTCCACCACTTCAATCCTCCACCAAAGGAAAGCTCATATAAGAGAGAAAATGAGGTTCTCAATCAATAAGGGAAGAGCTTGGGGGTTGAACAATGTGTTCAGACTTAAAGGACCAAGGGATGCAGACTCAATGTGAAGTGAATAATTTCTTCAGAGTAACTTTGCTCTCAAAGTTGAATTCTTCTCCTCTTTTCCATAGCTTGGATTTGGCCCATTTGTAACATTTAAGTGGAAATGAAGGGTCAGGTCGGAACGTTTCCAGTATATGGAAGGCCAAGGATCATAGATCTCATGACGTGACATGGAAACCCGATACCATTTTTTTAATTTTGGGCACAAATATCGATGTACGCGGGTTGTAGTGGTGCCACCTGCATATACACATGTTGTATAGCTATTAGGGTATGTATATGTGTAAAAATCATGTTTTTAGCTCTGGTATTTTCAAAAAGTGACTTCAAGTCTGCATAGGGAAATGGAAAAAGGCCCTATGTGCAAGTATGCCTAGGGTGAGGCAAATATTTCTATAACAGATGCCCCCTAATGTGTGAGTTCATAGGAGTATCTGCGATGGTCGAAATACATTATAAAACCCAGAAGTAGAGTAATGGGGACCCAACTAGAAGAACTAGTTTCTCATTACAATCTGTATTGAATTTGCATACATGGATTCCAATTTGAATTACACTGCAGATCCATGTGAAAATATACCAAACAATTGTCCATGGCCATGAATAGGCAATACAAAGGTGGATACATGCCAAAGGTTTTCATAGTCACGAACAAGGCCCAGAAAAACCAGTCTCAAAATTAATCTGAAGATATATGTATACAATAGAGTATAATCTGATCTCCCATGATCACTGAAGTCGCATAGGTATTGGTCCAATGAAAGGTAGCAACAGATCAGGAAAGTTGCAACTATAAACAGATGTCTTCAAGTCTTCTACACAATCCTCCAAAGGTGCAAGTATACATCGTGTGAATAAAGGAGTTGAGGTCGAACAAAATGAGACTTCATTTGATTACCGATCATTAAGGTATACCATTAACAAACACGAGACAACCTACTGATGATGAAAGAAGGTATCAAGGCACCGAGTAAATTATTACAAGTGTGAATAAAGGAGTCAGGATCGATGGTGATATATATAGGTCTCGTCTCTAGAATAGATGAGATGAAGTCGATGGAAGGAGACCCGTTGAAAGGAGAGCATTAAGGAATCTCTCACAATTCAGCATGAGGTACAAAGAAGGAGATTGATTATTTGGAGGAAATCAAATGAAGAACATGTTCACGAACCAATGACCCTTTGCGTATTTCACGTGTGCCAAGTGCAAGCAGTACACGAAAAAGACCCTCTGAATAGCAACCAATGAGAAAAAATGTTGACAAAGGTAAGGAAACCACCAATAGGGCTAATGGCATCCAAGAAATTGCATGAATCCCAATGTGTGAATAGATGTCATATCGTCGAACACAAGGGAAACCACCCAGTCAAAGACCAATGATTAAATGTCGATTGTTGGGTTCAAGGTTACCTACCAATGAGGAAAGTAGGACTAGGGTGTGCAATAGGACTACAGCTTCATGTGATTCTGAGACAAACTGAGGGTATGGCCGACATGCAAAGTCAAGAGTTCTGAGGAATGGTCGACACAGGTTGATAAGCATCCTTTGAACAAAAGCAAGAGACATATGGAAGACACTGGTAGCATAGACTCAATGATGAAACCTTAAGATGCAGGAGGCATCAATCAAACTCTCCATAGGGACTGGAAGAGTAACCAGTCGGAGGAGTAAACTTTATGTAACGAGGTCATCTTCCTAAGGTCATGCTAAACCCAAAATTATGATGACAAGTGGACTCAAAACATTTGTGCTATGTTCAAAGGCGACACGATTGTTTCCAATATAAGATAATACTCCCTTCCCGACTGTCTTTTTTTGTTTTTTCATAGTCAAATGAATGCTATGATACAAAGGAGGAAACAAGTGTCGTAAGTAAGCAAAAATAGTTCCAACAGTGGAACATACCTATGCTCAAATGCAAGGAGGTTCATGCAGGAGATGGACACTCGGGGGAATGTTCCCTCTTGGGTATAGGGTTTCAATCTGTGAAGGATATAAACAAGGCTCTGCTTGATTGGGGATGCAAAACCGTTAAGGTAAATGGTTTATAATGCAAAGCGAGAACCGGAAATAGGCTCAATACTGCAAGCAAGGGCATGAGATGCAATCACAACTTAACGCCAAAAAATGTCTTTTTTCGTAATCTTAGTCTACTTGGTTTGAAAAATGGATAAACTTGCACCAAATAGACGTCCTTTCAAATCCAATTTATGAGTTTGAAAGAAACAAGTTCAATCGACAATATTTTCTCTTTTTGAAAACGAATCGGAAAACAACTTAAATCAAACTCGCTTGGGAGTCCTCTAGGTATATGCCAGGATGTTTATGAGTGAGAAACGAGGTTCAACATAAAGTCATGTATTAGCTATAAGGGACTCACGATCCTACAAAAAAAATCTCTACATGGGAACCGAATAAAGGAGAGGATATAACTAGGGTACCCATGTTTGGTAAGTCTCTACCATTTGATAATGACACTTCTAGTAGCAGATAGAAGGTTTTGTGTCACTATAAAATGGGTTCATACCTAAGGCATATGAGTGGCAGTCATAGGACGATGCAAGTGTGCATGATGGAATGGATACCTATCCTATATGTTGGGTATCGAAAATACATGTCCAAAGTTACGAAAAGGCGACATAATGTTGAAAACTGCAAGAATCCCTGGATAAACTACAAAAACCAACTCAATCCACTGTTGTATTAGTCCGTTAGGTGAAAATAATATCTGAAACTATGCAAAGTGGGTAAAAATTTGGTATAAATAGGAAAAAAAAAAACAAATTTACTATACCATTTGTATTTTTTACCCAAACAATGGATTTTGGACCAAATTACCTCTGAACTTCAACTGGTGACTACGGGAGCTACGAGTGATGAAATCGACAACTGTCTGGACTAGGTAATTCCTCTTCCTCTCCTTGTTCTTTTCAGTGGATTGGATTTTGTATTTAGGTTCCAATTTTTAAGTTATTTAGGGTGCAAATTAGAACTTTAGGTGTACGCGGGCTACCATTCATCGGGCCACGTATACGCATGATTATACGTGGTTGTCTAAAATATAGCCAGCGTATACTCAACCCTATACACGACTGTGAACACTGCAGCCCGCGCATATGTCCGTAAACATTGTTTTTTAGTGATTGCTAACTCAAAAAAGGATTGTTCTCTTGCAGGATGGTGCTAGAGTGGAGGGAAAGGGAACATGAGGAGGTAGATGTTGTTGTGGAAAGAGATCCAGGGGCCCAAATGACCTTGAAAAGATGTGGGCTATATAAGTTTTGGAATTTCAAATGTATGAGGGCCCAAGTTAGATTGCTACAGTTGCTCGTGGATTACTGGGATCCAGATAGTGAGAGCTTCAACCTTGATGGGAAACCATTAAGGATTGAAGTTAAGAACATTTATTTCTTGACAGGGTTGTCACGTCGGGGTGAGGTGGTCAACCTCAAAGATCGGGTAGCTGAGAGCGGTATGAAAATAGAGGAATATATAGATGCTCATTGCATTGGAGGGACCGAGAAGGTTGGAAGTCAACTCCCCATTCGAGCGATAAAAAAATCTAAGCCTCAATATTGTTGTCCTCATTTTGACACGGATCACGGGATCGGCCTCGTTGCACCAGGCATCAAGGCCACTTATGTTCTACTCCATAGAGTGCTTGAGACCCACGATGTACGACTAGTGCACCTCACTACTGGATAACATGAAAAACCAGTTGACAGAATGAAAACATGGTAGTAAGAGGAACTTTGGGTTCGCTTCTATCTTGTGTATCTTTTTCTTTTAGCGGGTTCCAGGTTTGGGACCTAGAGTTGAGATCATTCCACGTGGACCTCTCAATCCAGCCATTTCACAGTGGACCGAGGTGATGAGACGGCAGGGGGGAGGTAGGGTACCCACACCCTACAACGATGACTTCTTCTACTGGTGGAGATGACATGTCATAGCTCTGGATGACTACCCTTACGCAAGGATCAATTTCAGAGGGGACCCTGGCATGCCATTACCACCAAGGACCGCCTACGGGGACATAGGTATGTCAATTTTTTTTAAATATTTTATTTTTTTGTATTTTTGTATAGGAAAACAACAAAAAAGTGGATGGCATTTAAGTACTAATTATACATGTATGTGACGTAGATGTAGGTCCACAACGGCCAGACGTACATCCACGACATCATTGGAGGCACCGGGGAGATGAGGTAGGGGGAGGATATGCAGAGAGAGTCCTTCAAAACGTGCAGGGAAACATGTCTTGTTTGACACAAAGGATTCTGATTGTTCAGGTGGAGGATCTGTAGGAGGCTATTCAGTGGCAGGTGGTAGGCCTGCCCCGTGCTTGGGTGTGACTCTTTCGGTGTCTCGCAAATGCCATAGTTTTCTATCATGACACTCATCTGGCATCACAGGTGTAGATGTCATGAATTTTGTATGATCGGCTGTATATGTGTATTGAGGGTATTAGCCCCAATTTTGTACTATAAACATCATATTTTTTGAAATATATATAAAAACATGGTTCTTCGGCTTTACTTATGTTACAATGTGTACATTGATGAGAATGTTTTCTTTGCTTTATTTATGTGACAAATGTCAATCTAAAACGAAATTAGCATATGCATCGGATACATAATTAGAACTCCTAGTTATGTGATGATAAGTAATAAAATCAAACTATCGTTCTAAAAGTCATACCCATAGAAATCGTTGGAGTAATGTAGGGTCATGCACACAATAATTGTTGTTCAAATGACATACTACTAACTGGGAATCCAGGTGAACCTCCAAAGAGAGAATACCATGTGAAATGGCATCGCGCAAAAGTTCTATAACGACGCTATATTTGGCCACATTATTCGTGGATGGCCCTAGGCATATGCCACCTGAAGACACTAGTAAACCCTCGGGTGAGTAAACAACCCAAGTGGAGGAATCTAGGTTCCTTGTATGACGGCTGGCTCCATCTGCGAATCCTAACTAGACCGAAGACTCCGTTGACATCTTCCAACCAAGGGAAAACTTGATAAACAAGTTGAAGACAAAAAAATAAAGGGAAAATATATATACACTAAATTACATTAGTATACAAAGAGTTACACCCAATCTTGGGGCTCAAGCGTAATATCTTTTCAAATAGAGCCCATTCCTGGGCTCAGCCAACATGTTCCCTTCATAATCTTCTAATTCATAGGCTCCTTTTTCTAAGACACATCGCAAAATATAGGGATCGTGCCACATGGGTTTGAACTTGCCTACCCTCAGTGGTTCTTTGGCTTGATCATATAAAAGGACCAAGTCACCCTCAACGTACAACTGAGGACAGACAGATTTATCGTATTGGATCTTGACACATATTTTATTCACTTCGATAGTCGTAGAGGCATCTCGACGCTACTCATACAAACTCTCTAGGTGTATGAGGTGTCGTTCGAGATCGGAATTGTCAGGTCGGAGCGCAACTGCCAATGTAAGAGAAGGGATTTTGCATTCAATAGGTAAGATCGACTCCACATCATGTACTAACTGGAAAGGAGAAAAATTGGCGGAAGTATTGATTGAGGTTCGGTATGCTTAAAGTGCGAGATATAGCATGATATGCCAGCCGTATTTTCTTTGGCTGACAGTTTTCTGCAAAATAATCTTGAGAGACTTGTTCACAACCTCTACTTGTCCATTTTCCTGGGGGTAGTAAGGGGAAGCATGACCATGCTTAAACCCCATATTAGATGCTATTTCTTCCATCATTTCATTCTAAAAGTGACTGCCATGATCAATGAAAATATCACTCGAGATTCTGAACCTGTATATAATTTGATTGAATACGAAGAAGGTGGCAGTATTTTCGTCGTATTTAACTATAGGCATGGCCTCAGACCACTTAGTAAAGTAGTCTACAGCCACGATAATGTGTTGATGCCCCCCAACCGAAGTTGGGTTGCAATCCACAAAGTCCACCCCCCACTTGGTGAAGGGACCGATAGTAATGACTGGATGGAGAGGGGCTAGATACGAGCACATTTTCTGAGTGAACACCTAGAAGGGGTGAATCTTCTTAATCGCTTCAACGCAATCTTTAAAGATAGATGACAAAAAATATTTGGCTTGCAAAATTTTCTAGGTTGTCGCAAGCCCATATAGATGACCACCACAAGCCCCAGTGTGGCAATCATTTAGAACAAACTCGGCTTCTTCGTGAGTTAAACAATGACGCAAGTTGTTTTCTACTCCTTGACGATACAAAGTTTCACGGACGCTAAGGTAGTTCTTATCTTGGTATCGTATACGTTGTCGGTCATCTCGTGAGAGATGTTGAGGGAACTTCAAAGTTTGAAGATAGATAACAATGTCTCCATACCAGGGATTAGACGACGGGACAAGGAAAATGTGTTCATCTACAAATGAATCAACATGAATAACATCCTCGTCTAATCGAGGGAATTCAGATATTAACTCTACAAAGACTAGTGATTTCTTGGATTTCGCAGAAGCGAAATCGAGATCGAATTCCTGTAAAATGACAATCCATTTATTTTACTTTCCCCCTATGATACGCCTGGTCCGTATTGAAATGGATTGACATCGGCAACCATAGTAGTTTCGCAAAGCAATATATAATGTCATAACCATTGGACTACGTGAAGAGAAACCAAAGCTATATTTTCAACATGATAATATTTGAGTTTAGGACTGACTAAGTTTCGACTAAGATAGTAAATGACATGCTCACAGATCTCATCATCCTCCTGAACCAATACCATACCAATCGTCTCTTCGGACACAACGACATAAAGCAATTAATCTCTATTGTAGTTTGGCGACTTCAGTAGAGTCGTCGATATCGAGGCTTTCTTCAAAGAAATGAAGGATTCATGGGCTCTCTCATCCCAGATAAAAGGGGTGTCCTTATTCAAGAGACACATGAAACCCTTAGTAATATTGGAATAGTTCACTGTAAACTAACATAAAAAACTTAGCTTTCCCCTGTAAACCTTGAAGTTGTTGAATAGTGCGCGGGGAGGCAATTGAAGTATTGCCTCAACCTTTAACAAATCTACCATGATCCCAGTCTCAGAGACTAAAAATCCTAGAAGACGACCTGACCTAACGCAAAATATTCATTTATGAGGGTTCAACCGGATGCGATAATGATGAAATATTTCAAAAATTAGTCGAAGGTGCTTAGGGTGATCCACTCTCTTATGAGAGTGAGCAGCAAGATCATCAAGATAGGCTTCGACTATATGCTTGAGATCGTGAAATGCGAAGGTCATAGCATGTTGGAAGGTTGCTCCAACATTTTTAAGGTCGAAAGGAATCTTTTGGTATGCGAAAGTACCCCAAGGACAAATAAATGTCATCTTATGTTGATCTTTGGGTTTAATCTAAATTTGGTTATACCCTGAAAATTCATCCATGAAAGAAAAAACTTTGCTTCCCACACACTCGTCGAGAATCTGATTGATGAAGGGTGTCGGGAAGTTGTCCTTAGGATAGGCTTTGTTCAAGTCACAAAAATCCATCCATACACAGATGGTTCCTTGCTTCTTATTCACAGGAATGGGATTGGATACCCATTCAGTCAAGGGAACTGGGTAGATAAAGCCAGCATTAAGCAATTTCTCTAGCTCTGCCTTAATAGCAGGGGCCTTCTAGGGATTGACAGCTCTAAGATGTTGTCAAACAGGATTAGCATCCGAGTAATTTTTAATCCCATGTTCGACAATTCGAGGGTTGATTCCTGGAATATCTTCATATGAACAAGCGAATACATGTCAGAATTCCTTGAAGAGTTCGGTGTAAATCAGGATTTCTTCTGGCTAACAATCTGCATCAATGTGTACATTTTAAATCTTGCCAGGGATACGAGAGATATCGATCGTGATGGTATGGGATATACTTTCCATGTTTCCTTCAACATAAATACCGTGTGTATCAAGTGGAACTACGACATGACCGACTATCTCGCTCAAAGTAGATCTAAAGTCATCTTGTTCGATTCTAGCAAGCTCTGGGAGAAAATAAGAGCGATCATGCATATTATCCAAAGGTTTGTCATAACCATTCATGGCCTTGATGATAGCTTCATCTGAAGGAAAAGTCTCATCAAGGCAGTCATGTGACCAAGATGACGAAGTGGCCCACACAAGCTCCAGGACAGGATCTTCCTCATCCGTCTGTGAGGTAACAGGATCTGGATGGAAGAGTCAAGAATAGCTTGATACGCTATCTTCATTGTCAATAGTGGCATGGTCATTATAGTATGTGAATGACCTTCACAATATGCAATCGAGGAAGGTAGGGTCCAAGGATCGTTAAAATAGGAAGTGTGGAAAGGATCATACCTCTCTAAAAAAATGGGCCTACTGGACATGGCGTAAATATGGTGAACCAGTGCCATGAAGTCGAAGGTACCCATAAGGGATGAATACATTCTGACACCAATGTTCTCAGTTGTCGGCTGAGAATTGTCAACCATGAGGATCGACGGCCCAACGGATGAACTGGGGCTAGCATACGCAAAGGACAACTGAT
The DNA here is from genome assembly GCA_000966675.3 of Picea glauca. NCBI lineage: Eukaryota > Viridiplantae > Streptophyta > Pinopsida > Pinales > Pinaceae > Picea > Picea glauca. Next base: position 198,641 of record JZKD02S0236467.1, read on the forward strand.
TGATCGTCATTATCTACCCATCATGAGGAAAACAAAGAGTATGGAAGACAGATGATACGAGTGCAGTCATAGCGTAAGTCCAATTGCATCCTAGTAACAAGTTATAATCGAGGAGCGCATCAACCACCTCGACATCCACCTCTATCGTCTTCCCACCTAACTAGATCGGAAATGCAGGAAGAATACCGCGAGGGTAGAAGGAATGGCCATCAAAATCAGTCAACATGGTTGGAGACTGAGAAATAGTCGGAGAGCCTAGGGCTTTCCAACATACCAGGGACATCACACATGTTGCATCACCTTCATCAACAACAGTACGCTTGATGGTATGATTCAAGTAACCCATGTGGATTTGGAATGCCACATGGTAAGGAAAGCGAGGCTTCACATATTTGACATCAAACTTGATAACTTTCAAGCCACAAGGATCTATAGCTCCTAACGCAAATAGCAATGCATTCCTCTATGAAGGACACGTCTAGAGTACCTCCAGAGCCAACATCGCACAAGGGGTTTGACCCGGGTCCTCAACAATAGAGTAATTTTGGGCGGCTCTAGCATTAGGATTGTGGGTAGAGCGTTTGAGAACTACTTTCGGAATACGAGGCGGTGGCTCTGGTTTTTCGATCTATAAGGGCGTCTCCAGAGGAGGAGGAGACTCTAGACCAAGTACAGTTTGTGGAGAACTATAATTGCGAGATCGAGTGGCTACATTAACCTCAGATTTGACCATATTGATGCATAAACAATCATTGTCTTGTGTCGGTGGGCTTTGACTCCCACTCGCCACATTTCTGGCATTCGAGGAGCTTGAGTCCATGTGTTTGTTATGTGGAAAAGGATTCGTCATCATGACAGGCGGTAGAGATAAAAGTCTCGCAACTTCTGCAAGTTTGGAGCATAAATGGGTAAGGTGATCATCTGTGCAAAGCTTACAGGGAAATTTCACCTTTCGCCTTTCTTTCTTGCCCTCACCAGCATTATTATTCATCTTCTCATTATTACCATTGTCCTTGGGTTTATTATTATTCTTCCCACCTCTACGATTATTATTACATCCTTTCTTCTTACTCCCTCCTTGTTGTTGGCTACCATTCGGTCTAGTCAACGACTGCACAGAGCGTACATCCACTAATTGAGTGGGATTAGAGGACACAGATGAATTTGGCCCTCCTGCAGATTGGTTTAGAAACAAGTATTTCAAATGGCTTGTCACTGACTCTAGGGATTTCACATTGACAGAGCCTACAATGCCATCGGCATGCAGCCCAAGATTTTGTCTAGGGTCATAGTTTGACCTCGATGGGTCGGGAATAATCTCGTATAACATTCCAGAATGAGCATATATAATATCTAATTGTTGGGATTTAAAAATTGCTTCTACCTCATAAGTAACCCCAGATGTAGAAACATCCTTCGAAATATAAGGCAGGAAAGATTTAAGGAACCACTCTAGCAATAATTATGGGGGTATATAGGCCTTAATCAACCTCTTCTATCTATGCCACTCCTGGATGTGATCCGAGATATGAGTGGCCTTATCCTGACAAAAGGTCGACAGAAGTTCGATGCCAGCATTGTAACGAATCGACAATTGGAAGTGATTGAGGAAGACTAAAACTAACTAATTAAAAGTTTTGCATGCCCCCCTAAGTAGCTCGATATATCGTTTCGCGGAAACCCCCATGAGGGTGCGTTGAAACAATCTTAACCGAACAAAATCATCATTAAGGGAATTTGAAGAGCACCATAGGTGAAAGGTGGTGACGTGATCACCAGAATCCTCACCATTTCTTCCCACAAATTTTGGAATATATGAAGGAAGCTTAGTGGGGATAGAGGGTCATGATGAATCATGATGCATGGGGTCATTCATTAACTTAGACAAGTCTGGAAAGTTGAGCGTGGCCAGAAAAGGAAGACGGGGTTGCGGCATCTGGCCCCAAGCTCCCTGGAAAGATTATGGTTGGGTAATCGTAGCCCATCCAGAGTTCTGGTAAGCACCATGGCCTTGTCCGGGACTGTAAGACCCTCCTCCGGGTTGATTCATAAGGGGTTGGTTGGGCACCATTCCAGTAAGAATTTTCTGATGAGGGTTATAAAAATTTCCCCTAGTCGGAGTGGGCCCGGGTTGGGGGTTGCCCAAGGTTTGAAACTGACCTCCTCTGAGTTTGAATCCATCTAATAAAGGTGGATTCATCATGCCAAACGTGTTGTTCGGAATCAACATAGAGGAGATGGGTGTAAAGTATGGAACGCGAGCAATATCTTGTCCGCGAGATTGGTTACTCCATCCAGAAGCAACAGGATTAGACCCGGGGTTAAAAGGAGGGATGCCTCCAACGGTAGGAGTCGTTTGAGGGACATGAGTGCCACCAAATGAGAATGGAGTATAAGGAGGAGTTGTGCCCCCAAGTCCAATGCTAACATTAGTGCCAACCACTGGGATAGAGTTTGAAAACTGTGATGTAAAATTTAGCATAGCATAGGAAAAAGGACTAGAGGCCATAGGGATGAACTGAACAATATAGCCCGGTGAGTGACAAAGAGTCCCAAAAGGGTTCGTGGCTATAGGTTGAGTATTCACTATAGGATGAGCAATGATGATGATAGATGCCTCCGACAGTAGAACCATTGTGGTTGAAGGTGTCGAAGTGGTATCGCTAACTATAGTAGGTGTGGGAGTCGAAGGGCTCCCAGTATCTTGATGACTCGGTTCAGTACTCATCTTTGTATGATCAAAAGTATGATAAGTGGAGGTGTGTGTACCACATTTGATAACTCTGCGCCTTTTAGAAGGCAAAGACTCGAAATGCGGTGGCAACTGTAACAAGTGGAAAAACCTGCAGGGAAGCTGGTCTGGCTCCATGATGACTCAAGACTCAAGATATTGAAAACAAATCCTAATTCCAACTAGTAATCAAAGAGCACACCAAAAATAATCAAACGACCAATATGCACACAAACAGGATAAAATGGTTGAAAGGGACCTCCCTCTCTAAAGTAGGTATGCCTCGCCCAAGAGGGGCCTGAGACTCTTCTGCTAAATATCGGAGGTAATTGAATCAATTATAAGGGCCCTCGTGGGCTTAACAACCAGTCGGTAAGATCCCCCTGAAAAGGTAATCCTCCATAAAGGTTGTGTGTTGTAGACCCTTATCTGACCCAGGGTACCTGCAAAATAACCCCTACAAGTAACCTATGTGGTACCTAAGTCAAGCAACTAAGAAACCACAGTATAACTAATGCACAGGCGAATAGTCATAAGTCAGGTCCACTGTATGGGCAGGGTAACAAATCCCAAAACCTTGAAAGCACCGCCTCTCACAGAGGTAAGGGCACTAGCAAGATCCCCATCTACGAATAGGTCCCCAGAAATATATCCGACGGTAAGAAGGTATCAGGGGGATATCCATTCAACCAACCTCACGCGACCTCGTGCTTAACTCTGGTGTAAGTAGAGCCTCTTGATATTACAGATTATACAATGGATTTCTCCACTCCCTTAGTCAGACACATATGTTGATTTAATAGACTTGGAGAAGTTTACTCACAAAATCTTATTCAAGGCTCTAAATCCTAAGCTAGTTTGTGTACCCTAGAAAGATAAAATCATTACTAATCAATTTTAAATTATAGTGTTACTTTTAATGGCCTTGCTTACTCAAAAGGTGTGGTCGTGAAACTAGTGATGTTATGACTCAACAAGTAAAATAAATGAATATGAATATAATGCAAAGTCCTAACTTCAATTTCCAGTAAATGATATGCTTTTCAAAATGCAATTCTCAATTCAGTTCTGCAATTCTAAATAAAAATGAAACCTTTCTTTACATGCACTAAGATTAATGATAAATACTTGAAAGATCAAAATGTCAATCAATGTAAAATGCCTAATATTTTTGTATTTTCAATATAAGAGAATGAAAATGCAAGGACTAACTGCAACTTGATATAAAAACTCTATTGTGTGTAGACAGAGACAACCCAAGTAGGATATCACGAAGAAAAACACCCAGCCCAAGATGCAAGGACAATCAAATGAAAAAGATGATGAGAAAGGCACCGCCCAAAAAAAATCAACCAAAGACAAGTTTCATGTCATTCCACAGACACTTAACAGTCACAACAAAGACCCAAGAAGACTTAGCAATCATAAAAACCTACCCAACAACCATCAAACCCAGCAACCAAGCAACAAAGGGTGATGTACGTGATTGTTCAAGAGAAAAGCGCGTGTGTACGCATCTTGCAGAAGGACAACACGCGTATGTACGCGACTGTCAGGAAAAAACCTGCGTATATGTGTCAAAACACAGCCAGGCTAAGGAGAAGGCTAAGAAACTCAGACTCAAAGTGAACAGAGGCTTTCAAGCAATCATATGTCAAGAAACTCAATATAAACGAGAGCAATCTAAGGATAAAAACACTCCAAACCCCTAAAAAGAAGATTATTTCCCTAGTATGGTCGCCAATTCTGTTACGAGGAAAATCTCTCTATGGCTAGGGGTAAACCACAACAGACGGAAATGACTGCAAAAATCAACTCTAATCTCAAGTATGTTATATAAACAAATATGATATCAAGACAAGATAAAAGGCTTACCTCATCCAGACGTTCGATGAAGTCCACTGTTGAGCACTTGACCCAAAGCGATATACCTGCAACTAGTCCTCAACAACCAAGAAACGCAAGCATATGGTGATAATATATAATGTTAGCACATTCAATAGCATAATCCATCAACATCCATAACAAATACGGCCATGGAATAACAATTCAAATATTTATAAGATATTAATTGGACGAGAAAATAGTATTTCTATTAGAATGTAACCAACAGAAGTGAATGAATTACAAACTTTCATGTTGGCACGGTTCGGAACCGAGAAACTAAGTTCCTTTCAGCTAGGCCTCCACCACTTCAATCTTCCAACAAAGGCAAGCTCGTATAAGAAAGACAATGAGGTTCTCAATCAATCAGGGAAGAGATTGGGGGTTGAACAATGTGTTCGGACTTAAAGGACCAAGGGATGCAGACTCAATGGGAAGTGAATAATTTCTTCAGAGTAACTTTTCTCTCAAAGTTGAATTCTTCTCCTCTTTTCCATAGCTCGGATTTGGCCCATTTGTAGCCTTCAAGTGGAACTGAAGGGTCGAGTTGGAACGTTTCTAGTATATGGAAGGCCAAGGATCATAGATCTTGTGACATGACATGGAAACCCGACACCATTTTTTAATTTTGGGCACAAATCTCGATATATGCGGACTGTAGTGGTGCAACCTGCGTATACGCATGTTGTATAGTTGTTAGGGCGCATATATGTGGAAAAATCATGTTTTTAACTCTGGGATTTGTAAAAAGGGACTTCAAGTCTGCATAGGGAAATGGAAAAAGGCCCTATGTGCAAGTATTCCTAGGGTGAGGTAAATCTTGCTATAACACTCATAAATTATTGCAATTGAATCTTGATTTTCTCTAGCATTCTACTCTTGTGTAAATACATAGGCAAAGCGCTTTGTTACTTGGGATTCAACTAGGAGGAGAAAGTAAGGTATGACGACTATGAAACATTTGTAAAATACCAAAGAAAGGTAAATAATTGTTGCTCGAACCGTTGCAATTCAATCTGCTCGCTCTAGTGATAGTTGGTGTTTATGTCAGTCTCGAACTACATCTTGATATGAAGCTTGCATGGCAGCTTGCTGGTCAATCTACTCGTTCTAGTGTTGATCATCTTTATCTCGTTCTCGAATTGCATCATATAATATGAATTTTTCATGGTGGATTTTATGTCAGTGCATGTGGCAACAGTGCATCTGGCAACTGAAGAGCCCAACTAGACTATGGGCTATTCATAGCAAAGGAGAAAACATTTTATGTTTAAGAACTAATGCTAATCTAAAGAAATAGCATTAGTTCATTTAACCTTGAGACTCTCTAAATCATGTGAAAACAATTAACACTTATCTTAAATCATTCCTCGTTATGAGGCCAAATAAGATCTCAAATTCAAAACGCACATCAAAGTGTATTAATTTTCAAATAAAATTATATAAACTTTTCGAAACTTTAGTTTAAAACATAGAAATGTCTTTAATTTTCGTATCAAACTAATATGAAAAAACCAAATCGATTACTATAGCCACTTCTACCCCAAAGGGCATGGACTAATAAGGAATAAATAGAAGAAAAAAAGGAGTTAGAGATAAATAAAATTACAATGCTTCCTCCCAAGTTTACTACATAATTATTAAGTTGTAAGTTGATGCACAAATGTCAGCGTATACGTGAATGACAAATGTCATAGAGTTTCAATATGTTGTGGGTATGGTGGACGTAGTTGAGAATGTACACAAAGAAAACAAATGAATTGAACATTTTACCTATGTAGTGAATTTATAACAGCATGGACATTGTCACATGAACATGATAAATATTTTTATCATAGATGTTTAATATTACTAATAATCATGAATCACTCAAAAATGTTAAATGGGAAAGAATGCATAGGCCATGTGGACCCTAATTTTTCATCACCTAAGTTTAGTCATTTTTAAAGGATAGGAAACAAAAGGCAATTAATAGTATATCTTTTGACAAATGATTTGGTGCTATTTTTTTTCAATCACCTAAGTTTAGTCATTTTTAAACGGCAAGAAACAAAAGGCAATTAATAGTATATCTTTTCACAAATCGTTTGATGCCTTTTTTTTTTTACAAATGGTTAGATGTTATTTTTTTAACAAATGGTATGATGGTATGGAACTATTAAGGCCTCAACTCTCTTAAGTTGATTGACTTGGGAACTTATTTTTAAATTTTCAATAAAGTCCTTTTGGTGTGCTTTGTTTTATTTAACTTTTTATTTTAAAGTCTAAGCAATGATTACTTATTGATAATTGGATTTTTTTTTTTATCGAATGCATTTGTTTATCATTATGCTTAGTAAATCATTTTTTTTTTTTATATGATTGGTCGCAATTGTATATTCAAATTGGTTTGCCTCGTAAATTCAATGTTATTGCCTTCATCACTTTACATGCATCATAGATTTCGCCCATCTTTGCCTGGGTCACATAATCTATTTTGCATCATCAGTTAGCTCATAACTAAGTTTTGGGAAGAATCATCAATTTCAACAAGCGTTGGGTTTGAGGTGCACCGGAAACCAACAAGCCCCTTTCCTAGGTTAAAATATCTCAAGTTCTTATAAATCTTGTTGATGTCTCTCAATGCATTGAAAGCCTATACAACATCGATCTAACACAAACAAACAGAACAATCCAAATGAGACTTAAACTTTAATTAAAAAATGTCTTTGCATGCAAATTTTGGGTCCCAACTCAAACATGATTTTGACCTCTAAAAAATGTTGCTGCTAGATTTTGAAGATTGTGAACTCAGAGCAAATTTCAGAATTGGATTCTAAGACCTGTAGGTATGAAATTACATGTTTATGGTTTCTCATTAACCACTCATTTGAAAACTCTATATATATTTTATACTTTAAAAAATGGTTTTTCAATTAGAATGAAAAAAAAAGTTATTAAATTATAAAATCAGACATTCTCAAAATCTTACTTACAATGTTATTGGATAAATATTGTTTCTTCATAGAAAAAATTATTATATCAATTTATTGTTATGATTTTAATTAATAAACTTTATATCTTTCATTGGGGATCTATAAATCAATAGCACCTAGCCTTCTTTAACTTCCTGTAACTCTAAATTTTGTGATGGAAAATAAAAAGAGAGTCATTATTAAACAATTCGACCCATTTACGGGACCTTTATCATCATTTTCCAAATTCAAAATGAATATGTCCATTTACCTTTAAAATACGAGGGACCAACGCAGTGAGAAGTGAGAAGGGAAACTGAGCGAGAAGTGAGGGTCTTGTGGTTAGGGACCGATGCAACATCCAACGCATAGTAGCATAGAGGAGGGACCGACACACAGTAGCACGGTAGCATCTCGGAGGGACCACCAACACACAATTCCAAAAGCGAGAAGGGAAATCGAGCGAGAAGTGAGAAGGGAAACCGAGTGAGAAGCGAGGGTTTTGTGGTTAGGGACCGATGCAGCATCCAACGCACAGTAGCACAGAGGAGGGACCGATGCACAATAGCATAGTAGCATCTTGGAGGGACCACCGACGCACAGTTTGGAGGGCATATTCATTTCTTTGAGGAGGGCCCACTAATGCACAGTAGCACAGTAACAGAGAGGAGGGACCATAGTAGCACAGTAGCAGAGAGCCTCGTAGCACAATAACACAGCAAGGAATGAGGGCACGGGGATAAATACGGTTAGAGAGCAGGGTTATCCGAGGGAACAAGGACAGTGACGGGAACAGAGATAGAAAGTGGGGAACAGTAAGGGCACAGTGGAACAGTTTTCAGTCCTTTGTCCCCAATAGACAAATAGGTATTGTCCTTATCCTTAACCTTATTTTTGTGTTTCTTCTTGTCCCCTATGGAAATGACAATACATTCAACACACATAAAAAAAATGGGCAAGAGGTGCTTGTATCTAGGGAAACAAACCATTTAGGACAAGTGAAAATTGTCTCCTAAAGAAAAACAAGGAAGTGGGTTTGGGTCAATGCCAAACAATTTCAGGGTATTTTAACGTAGAGTTGCTTGTTTAAAATGGGAGAAGACAAGGAAAAAATTGCCCCTCCATAATAAACTGTTAAACAAGCCTCTTTTGCAAGGGGGTAGCAACAAAAGGACTAAAGACAACAGTGATTATGCAGTGTACAGTCCCACATCCACACCTCTTACCTGGTCACATGACCTGTATGTGCAAGGGTTACTAAATGCCAAGAGGAGATTGGAGGTTTTGGAATTCAAAGAGCATGAGAGAGACCGTAAAATCCAGCTATTGACAGTAGAAAATCGGGGCTTAGCAGAAAACAATAAAGTTTTAAAAGGTCAAGTGACTTTGTTGCAAGAAGCCCTTCTGGCAGCAAAGGCTAAATGGCAAGGCATGAAAGATGTCGGGCAAATCAGGGAAGATTCTGCAGTGGAAATTAGAGAGGAGATGAACTCTAAAACATCCAAAGGTGAAGGGAAAACAATTGAACAAGAAAATACCTAGGGAACGAAAGCAAGGGATGAAGAGAAAAAAGATCTTACAAAACATTCCAAAACTTGGACACAAATTCTTAGTAATTCTGCTATTATGGAAAAAGAAACAAACAAGCAGGGGGATGGCATACAAGATAGAGAAATCAAAGAAAGACAAGTAAGAGCAACAAACATAATTATCAAAGGGGTGAGAGAGTATGGAAAAAATGAATGTACTCTCGATCTTTCAAGTGAATTTTTGAAGGACAAGTTGCTTTGGCAAGGTCGAATTTGCCAAGCATGTAGGGTGGGTAAACCCAGTGACGAGAGAGCTAGGCCCATAAAAGTCATCATGTCAAGCATACTTGACAAGCAAGTTCGCCTAGGCAAGAAGCAACTTCTGAGGGGCTCTCACTTTTTTCTAGATGAAGATTTAACTATTAGACAACAAGAGGAAAGAAAGGAAGATATGTCAAAGGTTAGGACAGTAAAGGATGAGGGAAAAAGGGAATGGTTGTTCAAAGGCAAAGCTGTGATTGCCTTTTTCGGTCCTCATTCAAAAATAGGACAGCAAGGCGGTAGCCAAGAAGTGATAGTAAATTCATTAGCAGGAAACTATGCAACAAGGCCAGTATGGACAGATAGGGATGAAGACTCAACTTTGAATCTTGTAGGCCAAAACAAATAGCAATCAGATTACACCCAGGTTTCCTTAAGATTAGTTTGTTGGAACTGCAGAGGTTATCCTTGGAGGCAAGGACCTGGGTTAGGACCTATCGCAGAAGATAGAGACATAATTTGTCTATTGGAAACACATGAGCATGAAGGGTGAAAGACACCTCTGTTTGAAGGGTATGTGAATATGGCAGTGTGGAATAGGGCACTTGAGAATGGTAAAGGACACGGGGGTATCATGGTCTTAGTGAGAAAAAAAGAAGGTCGTCTCATTCAATTAGAAAGAGAAGACTCAAATAAACAATTTATTTGGTTTAAAATATCAGAAAATGGTCACACCATCATAACTGCAACATGTTATTTTGCCCCACAAGTTTCAACAACTTACAAAATTAGGGGGCTTGACCATAAAGACCCCTTTGCAGCCTTAAAAAATGATATTGCAGCATACTCTCAACTAAGTGAAGTCCTTATAGTGGGGGATTTTAATGCTAGGACAACAAGTGAACAAGCTAGTATTCTTCATTGCAAGGAAGACCGCAATCCCATTTGGCTCACAGAAGAAAGGAATCATCAGTGGACAAGAGTTTTAGAGGACAACAAAAGTAGCAACCTTTTTGGGGAACAACTGCTTAGTCTATGAGGGGCATCTGATTTATTCATTTGTAATGGGTTGGCCAGATGGGTGAAATCGGGTAATTTCACCTGCAATACCTACAATGGAGCAAGTGTAGTAGACTATGCAATTTGCTCGCATGGCTTGTGTGAGAAAATGGAAGAAGTTGTGATTGGTGAAAAATTGTGGGAGTTGAAATCTGATCATAGACCGATCTATTTAAGTTTCACTTGGGTTGAACAACAGCAAAGGGGGACAAAAAATCAGCGCATTCAACAACCTCCTTGAAAGGGGAGAATTATTTTGACTCAAAAAAACTGTAACACCTTCAAGATAGCACTAGAGAGGTTATTTAACAAGGTGAAAATTTTGTCCCGGGGCCTCCATAGTCTTGAGATAACAAAGTTAATTCAAAGTGCACTTACAAAATGCAAAAGAGAAAAAAATAGGAAATGTGAAACAAATTGTTTTCCGGTTAATGCTTGGTTTGATGAGGAATTCAAAACAGCAAAGAAAACTTTCAAAGAGTCAAGCGAGAAATAAATAAACATAAAAGCCTACAAGCAAATTGTAAGAAAGAAAAAAGTTGATTTCATGATCTAAGGAGGGAGGAAGTAATTTTCTTGGGAAAAAATAACCCCAAGTTATTTTGGAAGGAACTTCAAACAAGAAAGAAACAAAATGAAAATAATATCACAGCTTATCAATGGTTCGAGTGTGCAAAGTAGATTTATGAGCACGATCCTAAGGTTGACCCCCCTCCCTTGGTCAACACTACCACTAAGCTCTTCACCGTGCAAGAAATTGAGGTGGGTATCAAAAATTTGGGAGTGGGAAAAGCAAAATATTTAGTCGAACTCCAAGCAGAATATCTAAAATGGGGTTCAAAAACTCTTGCACCTCACATTATGAAAATTTTCAACGACATCATTCATTAGGGATTCCCTACAGATTGGACAACGAGTCTAGCAATACCACTTTTCAAGAGTGGGGATGTCAACAATCCCTCCAACTATAGGACTATAATGATAAACCCCTTGTTCACAAAATTATTCGGAAGTATGNCAATTGAATCTTGATTTTCTCTAGCATTCTACTCTTGTGTAAATACATAGGCAAAGCGCTTTGTTACTTGGGATTCAACTAGGAGGAGAAAGTAAGGTATGACGACTATGAAACATTTGTAAAATACCAAAGAAAGGTAAATAATTGTTGCTCGAACCGTTGCAATTCAATCTGCTCGCTCTAGTGATAGTTGGTGTTTATGTCAGTCTCGAACTACATCTTGATATGAAGCTTGCATGGCAGCTTGCTGGTCAATCTACTCGTTCTAGTGTTGATCATCTTTATCTCGTTCTCGAATTGCATCATATAATATGAATTTTTCATGGTGGATTTTATGTCAGTGCATGTGGCAACAGTGCATCTGGCAACTGAAGAGCCCAACTAGACTATGGGCTATTCATAGCAAAGGAGAAAACATTTTATGTTTAAGAACTAATGCTAATCCAAAGAAATAGCATTAGTTCATTTAACCTTGAAACTCTCTAAATCATGTGAAAACAATTAACACTTATCCTAAATCATTCTTCGTTATGAAGCCAAATAAAACCTCAAATTCAAAACGTATGTCAAAATGTATTAATTTTCAAATAAAATTGTATAAACTTTTCAAAACTTTAATTTAAAACATAAAAATGTCTTTGATTTTCATATCAAACTAATATGAAAAAACCAAATCGATTACTATAGCCATTGCTACCCCAAAGGGCATGGACTAATAAGGCATAAATAGGAGAAAAAAGGAGTTAGAGATAAATAAAATTACAATGCTTCCTCTCAATTTTACTACATAATTATTAAGTTGTAAGTTGATGCAAAAATGTCAGCTTATACGTGAATGCACAAATGTCATAGAGTTTCAATCTGTTGTGGGTATGGTGAACGTAGTTGAGAATGTACACAAAGAAAACAAATGAATTGAACATTTTACCTATGTAGTGAATTTATAACAGCATTGACATTGTCACATAAGCATGATAAATATTTTTACTATAGATGTTTAATATTACTAATAATCATGAATTACTCAAAAATGTTAAATGGGAAAGAATGCATAGGCCATGTGGACCCTAATTTTTCATCACCTAAGTTTAGTCATTTTTAAAGGACGGGAAACAAAAGGCAATTAATAGTATATCTTTTGACAAATGATTTGGTGCTATTTATTTTCAATCACCTAAGTTTAGTCATTTTTAAACGGCAAGAAACAAAAGGCAATTAATAGTATATCTTTTCACAAATGGTTTGATGTTTTTTTTTACAAATGGTTCGATGTTATTTTTTTAACAAATGGTATGATGGTATGGGCCTCAACTCTCTTAAGTTGATTGACTTGGGGACTTATTTTTAAATTTTAAATAAAGTCCTTTTGGTGTGCTTTGTTTTATTTAACTTTTTATTTTAAAGTCTAAGCAATGATTACTTATTGCTAATTAGAATTTTTTTTTTTTATCGGATGCATTTGTTTATCATTCTGCTTCGTAAATCATTTTTTATGATTGGTCGCAATGGTTTGCCTCGTAAATTCAATGTTATTGCCTTCATCACTTTACATGATTTCGCCCTTCCACCAACACCACTTGGATCTAACTAGGTCTACCCTGGTTAAACTATTATGCATCTTTGTTTGGGGTCACATAAGCTATTTTGCATCATCAGTTAGCTCATAACTAAGTTTTGGGAAGAATCATCAATTTCAACAAGCGTTGGGTTTCCTTTCCTAGGTTAAAATATCCCAAGTTCTTATAAATCTTGTTGATTTCTCTCAATTCATTGAAAACCTATACAACATCGATTTAACACAAACAAACAGAACAATTCAAATGAGATTTAAACTTTAATTAAAAAATGTCTTTGCATTCAAATTTTGGGTACCAACTCAAACATGATTTTGATCTCTAAAAAATGTTGCTTCTAGATTTTTGAAGATTGTGAACTCAAAGCAAATTTCAGAATTGGATTCTAAGACCTGTAGGTATGAAATTACATGTTTATGGTTTCTCATTAACCACTCATTTGAAAACTCTATATATATTTTATACTTCAAAAAATGGTTTTTCAATTAAAATGGGAAAAAAAGTTATTAAATTATAAAATCAGACATTCTCAAAATCTCACTTACAATGTTGTTGGATAAATATAGTTTCTTTATAAAAAAAATTATTGATTTCAATTTATTGTTATGATTTTAATTAATAAACTCTATATCTCTCATTGGGGATCTATAAATCAATAGCACCTAGCCTTCTTTAACTTCCTGTAACTCTAAATTTTGCGATGGGAAATAAAAAGAGAGTCACTATTAAACAATTCGACCCATTTACGGGACCTTTCTCAGCATTTTCCAAATTCAAAATGAATATGTCCATTTACCTTTAAAATACAAGGGACCAACGCAATGAGAAGTGAGAAGGGAAACTGAGCGAGAAGTGAGGGTCTTGTGGTTAGGGACCGACGCAACATCCAATGCATAGTAGCATAGTGGAGGGACCGACACACAGCAGCACAGTAGCATCCCAGAGGGACCACCAACGCACAATTCCAAAAGCGAGACGGGAAATGGAGCGAGAAGTGAGAATGGAAACCTAGCGAGAAACGAGGGTTTTGTGGTTAGGGACCGATGCAGCATCCAACGCACATTAGCACAGAGGAGGGACCGATGCACAGTAGCATAGTAGCATCTTGGAGGGACCACCAACGCACAGTTTGGAGGGCATATTCATTTCTTTGAGGAGGGCCCACTACCGCACAGTAGCACAATAACAGAGAGGAGGGACCATAGTAGCACAGTAGAAGAGAGCCTCGTAGCACAATAACACAGCAAGGAATGAGGGCACGGGGATAAATACAGTTAGAGAGCAGGGTTATCCGAGGGAACAAGGATAGTGACGGGAACAGAGATAGAAAGTGGGGAACAATAAGGGCACAGTGGAACAGTTTTCAGTCCTTTGTCCCCAATAGACAAATAGGTATTGTCCTTATCCTTAACCTTATTTTTTTGTTTGATGCAGGAGCATCGCAAAAGTCAAGCGAGCGTGGAGCAAGCGCAATGTATTTTTGAGCACATGATAAATTGCTTGAAAATCTTTTTGGGATTGATGCGCCAAATATTTAATGAAGCTATTTATGAAGGAGCGCCTTTGTATATTGTATTGGACTTTGAGCGATTTACTCTCGTCCTTAGTAGATAGGAGGCATTTAAACTAGTTAATGCAGGTAGATAGACTTGAATTCATAGATTAGACAGTTTTAGAAAGAAGGAGGGAAAACGGATATAGACACCCTCATTGTACATTGTAACATTATTCAGGAATAGCTGAAGCAGGGAGAGCACAGGAGAATAGCAGAGAGTTGTAGAAGAACATCCATGTATAGATCTTGAATTAATAGAAGAAGTTGATTCAAATCCATGGTTTTGTGTCTGTTCTCTGTGTGTCGATGTTAAATGATATGCTCATGAATGTTTGCTTCCTGTTATACATTTGCTTTTATATGTTGTGTATTTGATTTCATGTTGAGTTTGGAATCTGAAGGGAAGAAGGAATGAGTTTCAATTGTTTCTCTATTTGAGCCAGAAAATTCCTGCAAGGAGTGCAGTCAAATTGTCCGCAAGGAGTGCGTTAACAGAGGGTTCAATAGAGATAACTTTGATCCACGTTCACCCAAAAGTGGATTTGGGTTACAGGAGTCGTGCAAGGAGTGCGTAGGCCGGATAAAAGTCTTGGGGTTGCAAACCTGAGTGAAGTATTGAAGGACTGTTGTTGCAGGCGTGCGCCGAGTAGAGGAGATTCAACATTTAGACGTGGTTGAAGGTCTGCCGCAAGGAGTGTGCGCAAGATTTTCCTGAAGGACTTGAAAGTCGTGGGAAAATATCAGGAAGAAAGGCCTTCAATTTCGTTGAAGGACAGCGCAGAGGAGTTGTGACTTGAAGGTTAGCCGAAGCGTCGCAGATTTGCACGCAGGGGGGAACAAGTTCCACAAAAGGAACACAGTCACTTCGCAGAATCATCAAGGAGGAGTGGACGGTCGGTATTCTCTGAGGAGAATTTGCGACATCCCGTGAGCCGTCAGATCTCACAGAGGTGCAGGGAAGATACCGCAAAAAATTTCCAGGAGGAATAAAGCTCAGAAGAGGTAGAGCAGTTGATCCGAGTCTTGAGGATCGTTGGATCTACCCATAGAATCATGTATCGGGGTTTCGTGGGTCGAAGTCCCGTAAAAGTGCACCAGGAATCGCGATATTGCGATACGCGATATCCTGGTAGATCTGAATCATCCATCAATTGGGACTCATGTCATAAGGCCTGACGGAGTCAGGATTCGACGCATCGGGAGTCTTGAGGACAAGATACTCTGGCAGTGTGGAATCGTGAAACTCGATATCCCGATGGTGAAAGGATAGTGAGCCACAGGAGTTGGTGGAGGACAGGTGGCATGTCGTATCGGAGTTCGGGGAAAGTAAAGTCCCAAAATATTGGGTATTAGGATTCACGATCCCGCGAGGTCCGAAATCCCGATAGGAGTGACGAAAAGTTGAGGGGACAACTCGCACGTGCGTCGGAGTTTCGGCGCATATGGTATCGAGGGTCGGAGAACCAAGCTGTTTGGCATCGCGAGTAGCGAAATCGCAATAGAAGAAATCTTGACTGGTAAGGGAAAGGTCAGCGTTAACTCATATTGGATTTCAGGGATTCGAAGCACCAGCGCTTGACCCTTGACCTCGCGATACCGCGAAGTTCGATTCCCCGATAAGAAAAAAAAGGGATCGCATGAAGAGTTATGTGGGTAAAGATTTCCCGACAGGGAAATAGAAGGACCGGTTAGTGTTCTTCAGGCCAGGGAAGGAGAAGATCCTGTGAGCGGACGTGCCCTAGGGAGCGCGCTCTGCGTCAAGTGGTATCAGAGCAGGTAAATTTATTTTCTTTCTGTAGCAGACAAGAAGGAAATTCACCATACTGCCAAGGAGACGGGATAGACAGTCACCCGATCCAGAGGAAAGAGAAAACCCGAGGAGAAGGGGTAGGCAGGCGTAGAATCCAGAAATGGAAAGAGAGATACGTGATCTACGAGCTAGACTCGAAGATATGGAGACAGCGCGAAAACGCACAGCCAGTGTGGGGGATCTTAGCGATTCAGAGAGTGAAGCTGAGGCTGAAATAGAGGAAGAAGTTGCAGGCGAGGATGCAGCCAATGAACATTTAATCAAAGCTATTGCACAGATGGGTGCAAAGGCGAAAATGGAAATTCCAGTTTATGAGGGGAATCTGGATGCGGAAGAGCTTCTGGATTGGATTAGAGCTCTGGATACATACTTCGATTATGAAGATGTTGAAGAGGATAAGAAAGTCAGGCATGTTGTCACGAGATTGAAGGGACACACAACATTATGGTGGGACGCGCTACAAGCAGATAGACGCTGCAAGGGTAAGCAGAAAATTAAAAGTTGGGATCGAATGATTGCGAAGATGAAGGTAAAGTTCATCCCGAGGGATTATCAAATCACTCTGTTCAGGAGCATGCAAAACCTGAGACAGAAGCAGATGACAGTGAAAGAATACACGGAGCAATTCTATCGGTTGAACATCAGGGCAGGTCATCGGGAGAGCGACGATGAGAAAGTTGCCAGGTATATGAATGGCCTGAGATACGATATCCAGGACGAGATGAGCATGGCAACCATCCGAACGGTGGAGGATGCCTATCAAATGGATTTAAAAGTTGAAGAGAAGCTGAGCCATAGGCAAGGTCAGCAAGGTCGAGGCAGGAGTCAACCCAAAGGCAAATCGATTGCCCAAGATAAAGACCCGAAGCAAAAGGACGACTGGAAAAAGCCTCAGACTAGAACTAAGAGAGGTGGAAGTTCACAGCAAGGCCAGCATGCTGAACAGATAGGGCAACATACAGGGCAGAGCGGAGGCTATTTCGATAACAATATGTTTCCTCGTACCAGAGGTAGAGGAAGAGGAAGAGGTGGAGTAATTACATGCTTTATGTGTGGGAAAAATGGGCACAAGTATTATGAGTGTCCAGATAAAAAGAAAGATGGAGGAGAAGCTCACATCACCGAGGCACAGAGGCAAGATGTTGAGGCGGAAGACGCTGAAGGAGGAAGGTCACTAATGATGCGTAAAGTTCTCTTAACACCCGAGAAGGAGGTGGAGGACTCAGTACAAAGGACTAGACTTTTTAGAACCACTTGCAAAACCAAGGACAGGGTATGCAAAGTTATCGTGGATAGCGGTAGCACGGATAATTTCGTTTCAACCGAGATGGTAGAAAAGCTGGAGTTGGAAACGACTGATCATCCAAGCCCATACAGAGTTTTGTGGCTACAAAAAGGACACCAGGTAACTGTTACTAAACAATGCTTGGTTGAGTTTAATATAGGAGGATATAATGATAAGATCTTATGTGATGTCATTCCTATGGATGTCTGTCATTTATTGTTGGGTAGACCATGGCAATATGACAAGAATGTAATTCATGATGGGAAGATGAATACGTATACTCTAGAGAAGGATGGGAGGACACACATGTTGCTTCCAATAAAAGATAAGGAGGTAAAACCAGAAGGGAGAAATACTGTACTTCTCATGAGTGGGAAGGAGCTTCTTACGGAGGTAAAGAAGAAAGAAGATCCACAATTCTTTGTGGTCAGGAAACCAAGGATCATTTTGACTAGCACGAGAGTAGACGAATTGCCAGAAGAAATTCAGGAACTACTGGAAGAGTTCGTTGACATCGTGGTGGACGAATTACCTCATTCGTTGCCACCGATGAGGAGTGTGAGTCATCATATAGACCTCATACCAGGAGCTAGTTTGCCGAATAAAGCCGCGTACAGGTTGACGCCGCAAGAAAATGAAGAGGTCAAGAAGCAGGTCCAGGAGCTACTAGACAAAGGATTGGTCAGGGAAATTTTGAGCCCGTGTGTCGTTCCAACGGTACTCCGTCCAAAAAAAGATGGAGTTTGGAGAATGTGTACCGAATCAAGAGCCATCAAAAAGATAACCATCAGGTACAGGTTTCCATTGCCGCGAATGGACGATTTAATGGATTGCTTGAGCGGGGCAAAATACTTTTCAAAGATTGATCTGAAGAGAGGATATCACCAGATTCGCATAAGGGAAGGCGACGAGTGGAAGACGACCTTCAAAACCAACAAAGGATTGTATGAATGGTTTGTCATGTCGTTTGGCTTAACAAATGTGTTGAGTACCTTTATGAGGTTAATGAATGAAGTCCTGAGGGAAATCATCGAGAAGTTTGTCATTGTGTATCTGGATGACATATTAATTTTCAGCAAGACAAAGGCAGAACATCTGAAGCATTTAGCTACAGTAATGAAGAAGCTACAGCAAGAGAAGTTGTTGATTAACATGAGGAAATCTTCATTCATGAAGAAAGAACTCATTTACTTGGGATTTATTATATCTGTGAATGAATTGAAGATGGATCCAGATAAGGTGGAAGTGATAAAAAATTGGCCATCACCCAGAAATATTTTTGAGGTGAGAAGTTTTCATGGACTGGCTAGTTTCTACCGGAAGTTCATCAGGAATTTCAGTGGGATTAGCGTAGCGGTGATGGACACAGTGAAGAAAATACATAAATCTTTTCACTGGACTGAAGAGGCGGAGAAAAGTTTCAAATTGTTGAAATGGAAGATCACAGAACAACTGGTTCTGGTGTTGTTGGATTTCCAAAAGACGTTTCAAGTAAAGTGTGACGCAAGCGGGTTTTCCATAGGAGCGGTCTTGATTCAGGAAGACAGACCGATTGCATATTTCAGCGAGAAACTGAACGAAGCAAAATTGAAGTACTCCACGTATGATAAGGAGTTTTATGCTATCGTACAGACATTAAGGAAATGGAGGCACTATTTGATTCCAAAGGAATTTATTTTATATAGTGATAACCACGCATTACAATTTGTGACTCAAAAGGAGAAGTTAAATCAAAGGCATGTTAAGTGGGTTGAGTATATGCAGAATTTCACTTTTGTGATTAAGCATATTTCGGGTACTGCTAACAAAGTGGTTGATGGTTTGAGCAGGAAGTGTTTGTTGTTGCAAGAGTTCAAAGTCAGGACGTTAGGCTTTGATGATCTCAGGGACATGTATGCAGATGATCCAGACTTTAAGGAGGCGTACGAAGCAACTGAGAATCCAGTTCTCAGAGACAAAAGCCAGTGGATAGAGTACATGATCCAGGAATGATTGTTGTTTAGGGGCAATCAATTGTGTATTCCAAATTTCTCCATGAAGGAGAATCTGTTAAAGGAGAAACATAGCGGAGGCTTGGCAGGGCATTTTGGTCACGACAAAACATTTGCAAAG
Organism: Picea glauca; assembly: GCA_000966675.3. Classification (NCBI taxonomy): domain Eukaryota; kingdom Viridiplantae; phylum Streptophyta; class Pinopsida; order Pinales; family Pinaceae; genus Picea; species Picea glauca. The sequence continues at coordinate 218,413 of JZKD02S0236467.1, forward strand.
CTGAGCGAGTCATAATTTTGGACAGGGATGTGGTCAGACGTCAAGCGGTTTGTAGACAGATGCAGGATTTTCCAGCATTCAAAGGGAAGAAAGCAGAATGCAGGATTCTATCAACCATTACCCATACCCGAGAGGCCGTGGGATGAAATCAACATGGATTTCATATTGGGATTGCCAAGGACACAAAGAGGATTTGATTCAGTCTTTGTGGTAGTGGATAGGTTTTCCAAGATGGCACATTTTATCCCATGCCAAAAAACCAGTGATGCGACTCATATTGCAAATCTGTTTTTCAAAGAGGTCATTCGACTTCACGGCTTACCCAGAAGTATAGTTTTGGACAGAGATAAAAAGTTCATGGGACATTTCTGGAGGACCTTATGGAAGAATCTAGGAACTAATTTGATGTTTAGTTCTGCTTATCATCCTTAGATGGATGGCCAAATAGAAGTAGTGAATAGGAGTCTGGGAGACTTGCTGAGGAGCTTGGTGACAGAGCACCACAGCCAGTGGGATAGTATATTGCCGCAGGCAAAGTTCGCATATAATGACTCAGTGAACAGGAGCAGAGGCCAAAGTCCATTTCAGATTGTGTATGGCATGCAACTGAGAGGAGTTTCTGAATTGAGGGATTCATAACATACCACGAATAGAAGCGCTAGTGCGGAAGAGTTCATCGAGGCGATGAAAGAAATTCACAGTCAGGGGAAGCAGCAACTGTTGGAAACAAGTCAGGAATATAAGCGCAGAGATGACCAGTGGAAGAGACAACTTTAGTTTGAGGTTGGTGACTTAGTTCTGGCACATCTAAGGAAGGAAAGGTTCCCGAGATGAACATACAACAAGCTAAAGATGAAGAAAATCGGGCCATGCAAGGTCTTGAGGAGATTTGGAGACAATGCTTATAAGATCGAGTTACCGGATGGGATCGAAATATCTCCGATATTCAATGTCGCAGATTTATATCCATATAAAGCTAAGGAAGAAGAGATTGGAACTGAGAAGCCAGTGATCCAGTGGACGAAACAGATGCCAGTTGCAGAGAAATCGCAGATGGAGAAGATATTGGACAAGAGAGTCAGTAAGAAGACTAGGAGGAAAGAATACTATGAGTATCTGGTCAAATGGAAGGGCCATCCAGTGGAAGATGCCAGCTGGGAGAACGAAGCAGAGATACAGAAGCATGGATATACTGTGCAAGAGCTCATGGATAGGAGCCCATGAATTTTTTTTCAAGCGAGGGAGTATGATGCAGGAGCATCGTAAAATTCAAGCGAGTGTGGAGCAAGCGCAACGTATTTTTGAGCACATGATAAATTGCTTGAAAATCTTTTTGGGATTGATGCGCCAAATATTTAATGAAGCTATTTATGAAGGAGCACCTTTGTATATTGTATTGGACTTTGAGCGATTTACTCTCGTCCTTAGTAGATAGGAGGCATTTAAACTAGTTAATGCAGGTAGATAGACTTGAATTCATAGATTAGACAATTTTAGAAAGAAGGAGGGAAAACGGATATAGACACCCTCATTGT
>JZKD02S0236467.1:219957-249083 GCA_000966675.3 Picea glauca
GATTAGCATTAGTTCTTAAACATAAAATGTTTTCTCCTTTGCTATGAATAGCCCATAGTCTAGTTGGGCTCTTCAGTTGCCAGATGCACTGTTGCCACATGCACTGACATAAAATCCACCATGAAAAATTCATATTATATGATGCAATTCGAGAACGAGATAAAGATGATCAACACTAGAACGAGTAGATTGACCAGCAAGCTGCCATGCAAGCTTCATATCAAGATGTAGTTCGAGACTGACATAAACACCAACTATCACTAGAGCGAGCAGATTGAATTGCAACGGTTCGAGCAACAATTATTTACCTTTCTTTGGTATTTTACAAATGTTTCATAGTCGTCATACCTTACTTTCTCCTCCTAGTTGAATCCCAAGTAACAAAGCGCTTTGCCTATGTATTTACACAAGAGTAGAATGCTAGAGAAAATCAAGATTCAATTGTAATAATTTATGAGTGTTATAGCAAGATTTGCCTCACCCTAGGCATACTTGCACAGAGAGCCTTTTTCCATTTCCCTATGCAGACTTGAAGTCCCTTTTTACAAATCCCAGAGCTAAAAACATGATTTTTCCACATATATGCGCCCTAACAACTATACAACATGCGTATACGCAGGTTGCACCACTACAACCCGTGTATATCGGGATTTGTGCCCAAAATTAAAAAATGGTGTCGAGTTTCCATGTCACGTCACAAGATCTATGATTCTTGGCCTTCCATATACTGGAAATGTTTCGACTTGACCCTTCAGTTCCACTTGAAGGCTACAAATGGGCCAAATCCGAGCTATGGAAAAGAGGAGAAGAATTCAACTTGGAGAGAAAAGTTACTCTGAAGAAATTATTCACTTCCCATTGAGTCTGTATCCCTTGGTCCTTTAAGTCCGAACACATTGTTCAACCCCCAAGCTCTTCCCTGATTGATTAAGAACCTCATTATCTCTATTATACGAGCTTTCCTTTGTTGGAATATTGAAGTGGTGGAGGCCTAGCTGAAAGGAACTTAGTTTCTCGGTTCCAAATCATGCCGACATGAAAGTTTGTAATTCATTCACTTCTGTTGGTTACATTCTAATAGAAATACTCTTTTCTTGTCCAATTAATATCTTACGAATATTTGAATTGTTATTCCATGGGCGTATTTGTTATGAATGTTGATGGATTATGCTATTGAATGTGCTAACATTATATATTATCACCATATGCTTGCGTTTCTTGGTTGTTGAGGACTAGTTGTAGGTATATCGCTTTGGGTCAAGTGCTCAATGGTGGACTTCATCAAACATCTGGATGAGGTAAGCCTTTTATCTTGTCTTGCTATCATATTTGTTTATATAGCATACTTGAGATTAGAGTTGATTTCTGCAGTCATTTCCGTCTGTTGTGGTTTACCCCTAGCCATAGAAAGATTTTCCTCGTAACAGAATTGGTGACCATACTGGGGAAATAATCTTCTTTTTAGGGGTTTGGAATGTTTTTCTCCTTAGATTGCGTTCGTTTATAATGAGTTTCTTGACATATGATTGCTTGAAAGCCTCTGTTCACTTTGAGTCTGAGTTTCTTAGCCTTCTCCTTAGCCTGGTTGTGTTTTGACACATATACGCGGGTTTTTTCCTAACAGTCACATACATATGCGTGCTGTCCTTTTGCAAGATGCATACACATGCGCTTTTCCCTTGAACAATCGTGTACATCACCCTTTGTTGCTTGGTTGTTGGGTTTGATGGTTGTTGGGTAGGTTTTTATGATTGCTAAGTCTTCTTGGGTCTCTGTTGTGACTGTTAAGTGTCTGTGGAATGACATGAAACTTGTCTTTGTTTTGAATTTTTTTTGGGTGGTGCCTTTCTCATCATCTTTTTCATTTGATTGTCCTTGCATCTTGGGCTGGGTGTTTTTCTCCGTGATATCCTACTTGGGTTGTCTCTGTCTACGCACAATAGAGTTTTTATATCAAGTTGCAGTCAGTCCTTGCATTTTCATTCTCTTATATTGAAAATACAAAAATATTAGGCATTTTACATTGATTGACATTTTGATCTTTCAAGTCTTTATCATTAATATTAGTGCATGTAAAGAAAGGTTGCATTTTTATTTAGAATTGCAGAACTGAATTGAGAATTGCATTTTGAAAAGCATATCATTTACTGGAAATTGAAGTTAGGACTTTGCATTATATTCATATTCATTTATTTTACTTGTTGAGTCATAACATCACTAGTTTCACGACCACACCTTTTGAGTAAGCAAGGCCATTAAAAGTAACACTATAATTTAAAATTGATTAGTAACGATTTTATCTTTCTAGGGTACACAAACTAGCTTAGGATTTAGAGCCTTGAATAGGATTTTGTGAGTAAACTTCTCCAAGTCTATTAAATCAACATATGTGTCTGATTAAGGGAGTGGAGAAATCCATTGTATAATTGGTAATATCAAGAGGCTCCACTTACACCAGATTTAAGCACGAGGCCACGTGAGGTTGGTTGAATGGATATCCCCCTGATACCTTCTTACCGTCGGATATATTTATGGGGACCTATTCGTAGATGGGGATCTTGCTAGTGCCCTTACCTCTGTGAGAGGTGGTGCTTTCAAGGTTTTGGGCTTTGTTACCTTGCCCATATGGTGGACCTAACTTATGACTATTCACATGTGCATCAGTTATACTGTGGTTGCTTAGTTGCTTGACTTAGGTACCACATAGGTTACTTGTAGGGGTTATTTTGCAGGTACCCTGGGTCAAATAAGGGTCTACAACACACAACCTTTATGGAGGATTACCTTTCCGGGGGGATCTTACCGACTGGTTGTTAAGCCCACGAGGGCCCTTATAATTGATTCAGTTACCTCTGATATTTAGCAGAGGAGTCTCAGGCTCCTCTTGGGCGAGGCATACCTACTTTAGAGAGGGAGGTCCCTTTCAACCACTTTATCCTATTTGTGTGCATATTGGTCGTTTGATTATTTTTTGTGTGCTCTTTGATTACTAGTTGGAATTAGGATTTGTTTTCAATATCTTGAGTCTTGAGTCATCATGGAGCTAGTCCAGCTTCCCTGCAGGTTTCGCCGCTTGTTGCAGTTGCCACTGCATTTTGAGTCTTTGCCTTCTAAAAGGCGTAGAGTTATCAAACGTGGTACATACACCTCCACTTATCATACTTGTGATCATACAAAGATGAGTACTGAACCGAGTCATCAAGATACTGGGATCCCTTCGACTCCCACACCTACTATAGTTAGTGATACCACTTCGACACCTTCAACCACAATGGTTCTACTGCTGGAGGCATCTATCATCATCGTTGCTCGTCCTATAGTGAATACTCAACCTATAGCCACGAACCCTTTTGGGACTCTTTGTCACTCACCGAGCTATATTGTTCAGTCCATCCCTATGGCCTCTAGTCCTTTTTTCTATGTTATGCTGAATTTTACATCACAGTTTTCAAACTCCATCCCAGCAGCTGGCACTAATGTTAGCATTGGACTTGGGGGCAAAACTCCTCCTTATACTCCATTCTCGTTTGGTGGCACTCATGTCCCTCAAACGACTCCTACTGTTGGAGGCATCCCTCCTTTTAACCTCGGGTCTAATCATGTTTCTTCTGGATGGAGTAACCAATCTGGTGGACAAGATACTGCTCACGTTCCATACTTTACACCCACCTCCTCTATGTTGATTCCGACCAACATGTTTGGCATGACAAATCCACCTTTATCCTTTGGATTCACACTCGGAGGAGGTCAGTTTCAAACCTTGGGCAACCCCCAACCCGGACCCACTCTGACTGGGGGCAATTTTTATAACCCTCATCAGAAAATTCTTACTGGAATGGTGCCCAACCAACCCCTTATGAATCAACCCAGAGGAGGGTCTTACAGTCCCGAACAGGGCCATGGTGCTTACCAAAACTCTGGATGGGCTACGATTCCCCAACCATAATATTTCCAGGGAGCTTGGGGCCAGATGCTGCAACCCCGTCTTCCTTTTCTGGCGACACTCAACTTGCCAGACTTGTCTGAGTTAATGAATGACCCCGTGCATCATGATTCGTCATGGCCCTCCGTCCCCACTAAGATTCCTTCAGATATTCCAAAATTTGTGGGAAGAAATGGTGAGGATTCTGGTGATCACGTCACCACCTTTCACCTATGGTGCTCTTTGAATTCCCTTAATGATGATTCTGTTCGGTTAATATTGTTTCAACGCACCCTCATGGGGGTTTCCGCGAAATGGTATATCGAGCTACCTAGGGGGGCATGCAAAACTTTTAATTAGTTAGTTTTAGTCTTCCTCAATCACTTCCAATTGTCGGTTCATTACAATACTGGCATCGAACTTCTATCGACGTTTCGTCAGGATAAGGTCACTCATATCTCAGATCACATCCAGGAGTGGCGTAGATAGAAGAGGTTGATTAAGGCCTATATACCCCCATAATTATTGCTAGAGTGGTTCCTTAAATCTCTCCTGCCTTATATTTCGAAGGATGTTTCTACATATGGGGTTACTTATGAGGATGAAGCAATTTTTAAATCCCAACAGTTAGATATTATATATTCTCAGTATTGGATGTTATACGAGATTATTCCTGACCCAACGAGGTCAAACTATGACCCTAGACAAAATCCCAGGCCGCATGCCGATGACATTGTAGGCTCTGTCAATGTGAAATCCCCAGAGTTGGTGACAAGCCATTTGAAAGACTTGTTTCTAAACCAATCTACAGGAGGGATAGCTTCATCTGTGTCCTCTAATCCCACTCAATTAGCAGATGTACGCTCTGTGCAGTCGTTGACTAGACCGAATGGTAGCCAACAACAAGGAGGGAGTAAGAAGAAAGGACGTAATAATAATCGTAGAGGTGGGAAGAATAATAATAAACCCAAGGACAATGGTAATAATGAGAAGACGAATAATAATGTTGGTGAGGGCAAGAAAGAAAGGTGAAAGGTGAAATTTCCCTGTAAGCTTTGCACAGACGATCACCTTACCCATTTATGCTCCAAACTTGCGGAAGCTGGGAGACTTTTATCTCTACATCCTGCCGTGCTGACGAATCCTTTTCCACATAACCAACACATGGCCTCGAGCTCCTCGAATGCCAGAAATGTGGCGAGTGGGAGTCAAAGCCCACCGACATAAGACAGTGACTATTTATGCATCAATATGGTCAAATCTGAGGTTAATGTAGCCACTCGATCTCGTGATTATAGTTCTCCACAAATTGTACTTGGTCTAGAGTCTCCTCCTCCTATGGAGACACCCTTATAGATCGAAAAACCAGAGCCACCACCTTGTATTCCAAAAGTAGTGCTCAAATGTTCTACCCACAATCCTAATGCTAGAGCTGCCCAAAATTACTCTATTGTTGAGGACCCGGGTCAAACCCGTTGTGCGATGTTGGCTCTGGAGGTACTCCAGACGTGTCCTTCATAGAGGAATGCATTGCTATTTGCGTTAGGAGCTCTAGATCCTTGTGGCTTGAAAGTTATCAAGTTTGATGTCAAAGATGTGAAGCCTCGCTTGCCTTACCATGTGGCATTCCAAATCCACGTGGGTTACTTGAATTATACCATCAAGCGTACTGTTGTTGATGAAGGTGATGCAACATGTGTGATGTCCCTGGTATGTTGGAAAGCCCCGGGATCTCCGACTATTTCTCAGTCTCCAACCATGTTGACTGATTTTGACGACCATTCCTTCTGCCCTCACGATATTCTTCCCGCCTTTCCGATCTAGTTAGGTGGAAAGACGATAGAGGTGGATGTCGAGGTGGTTGATGCGCTCCTCGATTATAACTTGTTACTAGGATGCAATTGAACTTATGCTATGACTGCAATCGTATCATCTGTCTTCCATACTCTTTGTTTTCCTCATGATGGGTAGATCATGATGATCGATCAGTTGTCTTTTGCATATGCTAGCCCCAGTGCATCCGTTGGACCATCGATCCTCATGGTTGACAATTCTCAGCCGACAACTGAGAACATTGGTGTCAAAATGTATTCATCCCTTATGGGTACCTTCGACTTCATGGCATTGGTTCACCATATTTACGCCATGTCCAGTAGGCCCATTTTTTCAAAGAGGTATGCTCCTTTCCACACTTCCTATTTTAACGATCCTTGGACCCTACCTTCCTCGATTGTGTATTGTGAAGGTCATTCACACACTGGAATGACCATGCCACTATTAACAATGAAGATAGCGTATCAAGCTATTATTGACTCTTCCATCCAGATCCTGTTACCTCACAGACGGATGAGGAAGATCCTATCCTGGAGCTTGTGTGGGCCACTTCGTCATCTTGGTCACATGACTGCCTTGATGAGACTTTTCCTTCGGATGAAGATATCATCAAGGCCATGAATGGTTATGAAAAACCTTGGGATGATATGCATGATTGCTCTTATTTTCTCCCAGAGCTTGATAGAATCGAACAAGATGACTTTAGATCTACTTTGAGCGAGATAGTTGGTCATGTCGTAGTTCCACTTGATACACACGGTATTTATGCTGAAGGAAACATGGAAAGTATCTCCCCTACCATCACAATCGATATCTCTCGTATCCCTGGAAAGATTTAAAATGTACACATCGATGTAGATTGTTAGCCAGAAGAAATCCTGATCTACACTGAACTCTTCAAGGAATTCCAAGATGTATTCGCTTGTTCATATGAAGATATTCCGGGAATTGACCCTCGAATTGTCGAACATGGGATTAAAAATTACCCGAATGCTAATCCTGTTTGACAACATCTTAGAGCTGTCAATCCCTGGAAGGCCCCTGCTATTAAGGCAAAGCTAGAGAAATTGCTTAATGCTGGCTTTATCTACCCAGTTCCCTTGACTGAATGGGTATCCAATCCCGTTCCTGTGAATAAGAAGAAAGGAACCATCTGTGTATGGATGGATTTTCGTGACCTGAACAAAGCCTATCCTAAGGACAACTTCCCGACGCCCTTCATCAATCAGATTTTTGATGAGTATGTGGGAAGAAAAGTTTTTTCTTTCATGGATGGATTTTCAGGGTATAACCAAATTTATATTAAACCCAAGGATCAACATAAGATGACATTTATTTGTCCTTGGGGTACTTTCACATACCAAAAGATGCCTTTCAACCTTAAAAATGTCGAAGCAACCTTCCAACGTGATATGACCTTTGCATTTCATGATCTCAAGCATATAGTCAAATCCTATCTTGATGATCTTGCTGCTCACTCTCGTAAGAGAGTGGATCACCCTAAGCACCTTCGACTAATTTTTGAAAGATTTCATCATTATCACATCTGGTTGAACCCTCATAAATGCATATTTTGCGTTAGGTCAGGTCGTCTTCTAGTATTTTTAGTCTTTGACACTGGGATCATGGTAGATCCGTTAAAGGTTGAGGCAATACTTCAATTGCCTCCCCCGCACACTATTCAATAACTTCAAGGTTTACAGGGGAAAGCTAAGTTTTTACGTTAGTTTATAGTGAACTATTCCAATATTACTAAGGGTTTCATGTGTCTCTTGAATAAGGACACCCCTTTTATCTGGGATGAGAGAGCCCATAAATCCTTCGTTTCTTTGAAGAAAGCCTTGGTATCGATGACTCTATTGAAGCTGCCAAACTACAATAGAGATTACTTGCTTTATGTCGTCGTGTCCAAAGAGACAATTGGTATGGTATTGGTTCAGGAGGATGATGAGCTTTGTGAGCATGTCATTTACTATCTTAGTCGAAACTTAGTCAGTCCTAAACTCAAATATTATCATGTTGAAAAGATAGCTTTGGTTGTTGTTCACGCAGTCCAATGGTTATGACATTATATATTTCTTTGCAAAACTACTATGGTTGCCGATGTCAATCCATTTCAATACGTCCTTATCAGGCATATCATAGGGGGAAAGTAAAATAAATGGATTGTCATTTTACAAGAATTCAATCTCGATTTCGCTTCTACAAAATCCAAGAAATCACTAGTCTTTGTAGAGTTAATATCTGAATTCCCTTGATTATATGAGGATGTTATTCATGTTGATTCATTTGCAGATGAACACATTTTCCTTGTCTTGTCGTCTAATCCCTGGTATGGAGACATTGTTATCTATATTCAAACTTTGAAGTTCCCTAAGCATCTCTCGCGAGATGACCGACAACGTATATGACACCAAGCTAAGAACTACCTTAGCGTCTGTGAAACTTTGTATCGTCGAGGAGTAGAAAACAACTTGCATCATTGTTTAACTCACGAAGAAGCCAAGTTGTTCTTAACGATTGCCACACTGGGGCTTGTGGTGGTCATCTATCTGGGCTTGCGACAACCTAGAAAATTTTGCAAGCCAATTATTTTTTGTCGTCTATCTTTAAAGATTGCGTTGAAGTGATTAAGAAGTGTCACCCCTGCTAGGTGTTCACTTAGAAAATGCGCTCGCATCCAACCCCTCTCCATCCAGTCATTACTATCGGTCTCTTCACCAAGTGGGGGGTGGACTTTGTGGATTGCAACCCAACTTCGGCTGGGGGGCATCAACACATTATTGTGGCTGTAGACTACTTTACTAAGTGGTCTAAGGCCATGCCTATAGTTAAATACGACGGAAATACTGCCACCTTCTTCGTATTCAATCAAATTATATACAGGTTCAGAATCCCGAGTGAGATTTTCATTGATCATGGCAGTCACTTTTAGAATGAAATGATGGAAGAACTAGCATCTAAGCTGGGGTTTAAGCATGGTCATGCTTCCCCTTACTACCCCTAGGAAAATGGACAAGTAGAGGTCGTGAACAAGTCTCTCAAGACCATTTTGTAGAAAACTGTCAGCCAAAGAAAATACGACTCACATATCATGCTATATCCCGCACTTTGGGCATACTGAACCTCAATCAATACTTTCGTCAGTTTTTCTCCTTTCCAGTTAGTACACGATGTGGAGTCGATCTTACCTATTGAATGTGAAATCCCTTCTCTTACATTGGTAGTTGCGCTCCTAAATGACACTTCTGATCTCGAACGACGCCTCATACACCTAGAGAATCTGTATGAGCAGTGTCGAGATGCCTCTACGACTACCGAAGCGAATAAAATATGTGCCAAGATCCAATATGATAAATCTGTCTATCCTCGGTTGTACGTTGAGGGTAACTTGGTCCTTTTATATGATCAAGACAAAGAACCACTGGGGGCAGGCAAGTTCAAACCCATGTGGCACGGTCCCTATATTTTGCGACGTGTCTTAGAAAAAGGAGCCTATGAATTAGAATATTATGAAGGGAACATGTTGGCTGAGCCCAGGAATGGGCTCTATTTGAAAATATATTACGCTTGAGCCCCAAGCTTGGGCATAACTCTTTGTATACTAATGTAATTTAGTGTATATATCTTTTCCCTTTATTTTTTTGTCTTCAACTTGTTTATCAATTTTTCCCTTGGTTGGAAGATTTCAATGAATTCTTCGGTCTACTTAGGATTCGTAGACGAAGTCAGTCTTCATACATGGAACCTGGATTCTACTACTTGGGTTGTTTACTCACCCAAGGGTCTACTGGTGTCTTCAGGTGGCGTATGCCTAGGGCCATCCATGAATAATGTGGCCAAATATAGCGTCGTTATAGAACTTTTGCGCAATGCCATTTCACATGGTATTCTCTCTTTGGAGGTTCACCTGGATTCCTAGTTAGTAGTATGTCATTTGAATGATAATTACTGTGTGCGTGACCCTACGTTACTCCAACGATTTCTATGGGTATGAATTTTAGAACGATAGTTTGATTTTATTACTTATCATCACATAACTAGGAGTTCTAATTATGTATCCGATGCATATGCTAATTTCGTTTTAGATTGGCATTTGTCACATAAATAAAGCAAAGAAAACATTCTCATCAATGTACACATTGTAACATAAGTAAAGCCGAAGAACCATGTTTTTATATATATTTCAAAAAATATGATGTTTATAGTACAAAATTGGGGCTAATACCCTCAATACACATATACATCCAATCATACAAAATTCATGACATCTACACTTGTGGTGCCAGATGAGTGTCATGATAGAAAACTATGGCATTTGCGAGACACCGAAAGAGTCACACCCAAGCACGGGGCAGGCCTACCACCTGCCACTGCATAGCCTCCGACAGATGCTCCACTTGAACGATCATAATCCTTTGTGTCAAACAAGACATGTTTCCCTACACGTTTTGAAGGACTCTCTCTGCATATCCTCCCCCTACCTCATCTCCTCGGTGCCTCCGACGATGTCGTGGAAGTACGTCTGGCCATTGTGGACCTACGTCTGCATCACATACATGTCTAATTAGTACTTAAACACCATCCACATTTTTTTTGTTTTCCTATACAAAAATACAAAAAAATAAAATATTTAAAAAACTTTGACATACCTATGTCCCCGTAGGCAGTCCTTGGTGGTAATGGCATGCCAGGGTCCCCTCTGAAATTGATCCCTGTGTAAGGGTATTCATCCAGATCTATGACCTGTCGTCTCCACCAGTAGAAGAAGTCATCGTTGTAGGGTGTGGGCACCCTACCTCTCCCCTGCTGTCTCATCACCTCGGTCCACTGTGAAATGGATGGATCGTGAGGTCCACGTGGAATGATCTCAACTCTAGGTCCCAAACCTGGAACCCGCTAAAAGAAAAAGCTACACAAGATATAAGCAAACCCAAATTTCCTCTTACTACCATGTTTTCATTATGTCAAATGGCTCTTCATTTTATCTAGTAGTGAGGTGCACCAGTCGTACACCATGGGTCTCAACCACTCTATGGAGTAGAACATAAGTGGCCTTGATACCTGGTGTAATGAGGCCGATCCTGTGATCCGTGTCAAAATGAGGACAACAATATTGAGGCTTAGATTTTTTATCGCTCGAATGGGGATTTGACTCCCAACCTTCTCGGTCCCTACAATGCAATGAGAATCTATATATTCCTCTATTTTCATATTTCTCTCAGCTACCTGAGATTTGAGGTTGACCACCTCACCCCGATGCGACAACCCTATCAAGAAATAAATGTCCTTAACTTCAATCCTTAATGGTTTCCCATCAAGGTTGAAGCTCTCACTATCTGAATCCCAGTAATCCATGAGCAACTGTAGCAATCTAACTTGGGTCCTCATCCATTTAAGATCCCAAAACTTATATAGCCCATATCTTTTCAAGGTCATTTGGGCCCCTGGATCTCTTTCCACAACAACATCTACCTCCTCATGTTCCCTTACCCTCCACTCTAGCACCATCCTGCAAGAGAACAATCCTTTTTTGAGTTAGCAATCACTAAAAAACAATGTTTACGGACATATATGTGGGCTACAGTGTTCATAGTCGTGTATAGGGTTGAGTATACACTGGCTATATTTTAGACAACCACGTATAATCATGCATATATGCATCCCGATGAATGGTAGCCCACGTACACCTAAAGTTCTAATTTGCACCCTAAATAACTTAAAAATTGGAACCTAAATACAAAATCCAATCCACTGAAAAGAAATAGGAGAGGAAGAGGAATTACCTAGTCCAGACAGTCGTCGATTCCGTCACTCGTAGCTCCCGCAGTCACCAGTTCAATTTCAGAGGTAATTTGGTCCAAAATCCACTATTTGGGTAAAAAATACAAATGGTATAGTAAATTTGTTTTGTTTTTTTACTATTTATACAAAAATTTTACCCACTTTGCATAGTTTCAGATATTATTTTCGCCTAATGGACTAATAACTAATACAACAGTGGATTGAGTTGGTTTTTGTAGTTTATCCAGGGATTCTTGCGGTTTTCAACATTATGTTGCCTTTTCGTAACTTTGGACATGTATTTTCGCTACCCAACATATAGGATAGGTATCCATTCCATCATGCACACTTGCATTGGCCTATGACTGTTACTCATATGCCTTAGGTACAAACCCATTTTATAGCGACACAAAACCTTCTATCTGCTACTAGAAGTGTCGTTATCAAATGGTAGAGACTTACCAAACATGGGTACGCTAGTTATATCCTCTGCTTTATTTGGTTCCCATGCAGAGATTTTTTCTGTAGGACCATGAGTCCCTTATAGCTAATACATGACTTTATGTTGAACCTCGTTTCTCACTCATAAACATGTTGGCCTATACCTAGAGGACTCCCAAGCGAGTTTGATTTAAGTTCTTTTTTGACTCATTTTCAAAAAGAGAAAATATTGCCGATTGAACTTGTTTCTTTCAGACTCATAAATTGGATTTGAAAGGACGTCTATTTGGTGAAAGTTTATCCATTTTTCAAACCAAGTAGACTAAGATTACGAAAAAATACATTTTTCGGCGTTAAGTTGTGATTGCATCTCATGCCCTTGCTTGCAGTATTGAGCCTATTGTTGGTTCTCACTTTGCATTATAAACCATTTACCTCAACGGTTTTTCATCCTCAACCAAGCAGAGCCTTGTTTATATCCTTCACAGATTGAAACCCTATACCCAGGAGGGAACATTCCCCCGAGTGTCCATCTTCCGCATGAACCTCCTTGCATTTGAGCATAGGTATGTTCCACTGTTGGAACTAGTTTTGCTTACTTACGACACTTGTTTCCTCCTCTGTATCATAACATTCATTTGACTATGAAAAAACAAAAAAAGACGGGCGGGAAGGGAATATTATCTTATATTGGCAACAATCGTGTCTCCTTTGAACATAGAACAAAATTTTTGAGTCCACCTGTCATGATAATTTTGGGTTTAGCATGACCTTAGGAATATGAGCTCGTTACATAGAGTTTACTCCTCCGACTGGTTACTCTTTCAGTCCCTATGGAGAGTTTGATTGATGCCTCCTACATCTTAAGGTTTTATCATTGAGTCTATGCTACCCGTGTCTTCCATATGTCTCATGCTTTTGTTCAAAGGATGTTTATCAACCTATGTCGACTATTCCTCAAAACTCTTGACTTTGCATGTCGGCCATACCCTCAGTTTGTCTCAGAATCACATGAAGTTGTAGTCCTATTGCACACCCTGGTCCTACTTTCCTCATTGGTAGGTAAACTTGAACCCAACAATCGACATTTAATCATTGGTCATTGACTAGGTGGTTTCCCTTGTGTTCGACGACATGACATCTATTCACACATTGGGATTCATGCAATTTCTTGGATGCCATTACCCCTATTGGTGGTTTCCTCACCTTTGTTAGCATTGTTTCTCATTGGCTGCTATTCAGAGGGTCTTTTTCGTGTACTACTTGCACTTGGCACACGCGAAAGATGCACAGGGTCATTGGTCCGTGAAGATGTTCTTCATCTGATTTCCTCCAAATAATAAAGCTCCTACTTTGTACCTCGTGCTGAATTGTGAAAGATTCCTTAATGCTCTCCTTTCAATGGGTCTCCTTCCATCGACTTCATCTCATCTATTTTGGAGACGAGACCTAGATTTCTCACCATCGATCCCGACTCCTTTATTCACACTTGTAAGAATTTACTCGGTGCCTTGATACCTACTTTCATCATCAATAGGTTGTCTTGTGTTTGTTAACGATATACCTCAATGATCGGTAATCAAACAAAGTCTCATTTTGTTTGACCTCAACTCCTTTATTCACACGATGTATACTTTCACCTTTGGAGGATTGTGTAGAAGACTTGAAGACATCCATTTATAGTCGTAACTTTCCTGATATGTTGCTACCTTTCATTGGACCAGTACCTATGTGACTTCAGTGATCATGGGAGATCAGATTATACTCTATTGTATACATATATCTTCATATTAATTTTGAGACTGGTTTTTCTGGGCCTTGTTCGTGACTATGAAAACCTTTGGCATGTATCCAACTTTGTATTGCCTATTCATGGCCATGGACAATTATTTGGTATATTTTCACATGGATTTGCAGTGTAATTCAAATTGGAATCCATGTATGCAAAGTCAATATAGATTGTAATGAGAAACTAGTTCTTCTAGTTGGGTCCCCATTACTCTACTTCTGGGTTTTATAATGTATTCCAGCCATCACAGATACTCCTATGACCTCACACATTAGGGGGCATCTATTATAGAAATATTTGCCTCACCCTAGGCATACTTGCACATAGGGCCTTTTTCCATTTCCCTATGCAGACTTGAAGTCACTTTTTGAAAATACCAGAGCTAAAAACACGATTTTTACACATATACATGCCCTAATAGTTATACAACATGCGTATACGCAGGTTGCACCACTACAGCCCGCGTACATCGATATTTGTGCCCAAAATTAAAAAAATGGTGTTGGGTTTCCATGTCACATCATGAGATCTACGATCCTTGGCCTTCCATATACTGGAAACGTTCCGAATCGACCCTTCATTTCCACTTAAAGGCTACAAATGGGCCAAATCCGAGCTATGGAAAAGAGGAGAAGAATTCAACTTTGAGAGCAAAGTTACTCTGAAGAAATTATTCACTTCACATTGAGTCTGCATCCCTTGGTCCTTTAAGTCTGAACACATTGTTCAACCCCTAAGCTCTTCCCTTATTGATTGAGAACCTCATTTTCTCTCTTATATGAGCTTTCCTTTGATGGAGGATTAAAGTGGTGGAGGCCCAACTGGAAGGAACTTAGTTTCTCGGTTCCGAACTATGCCGACACAAAAGTTTGTAATTCATTCACTTTTGATGGTTACATTCTAATAGAAATACTCTTTTCTTGTCCAATTAAAATCTTACGAATATTTGAATTTTTATTCCATGGGCGTATTTGTTATGAATGTTGATGGATTATGCTATTGAATGTGCTAACATTATATATTATCACTATATGCTTGCATTTCTTGGTTGTTGAGGACTAGTTGCAGGTGTACTGCTTTGTGTCAAGTGCTCAATGGTGGACTTCATAGAATGTCTGGACGAGGTAGGCCTTTTATCTTGTCTTTCTAGCATATTTGTTTATATAGCATACTTGAGATTAGAGTTGATTTCTGCAGTCATTTCCGTTTGTTGTGGTTTACCCCTAGCCATAGAGATATTTTCCTTGTAACAATGAGATGATTGCATAATAAAATATTGCAGGCTTACATTGTTCAAGAAGTCAACTAGATGGAGTAGATGAAGGACTAGAAAATACAAGCACAAGGTTAGGTATGAAAAATTAGAGATAAGTATGTGTGTAAGTAGACTGGGAGAGATGAGAAAGATGTGATATTAGTTATCTTTTATGATGTATCTATTTGTGAAATTCATTTAATGCATTTTCATAAACTTTTGAAGAGGTGTTGCATAATCCTATTGCAGATAAGAAAAAACATATATTTGTGAAATTGATTTAATGCATTTTCATAAAAAAATTATGAGGTGGTTTGTGCATAACAAAAACTAGATTGAATAGTTTTGGTTGACGCTGAGCACCATCAAGTTCCCACTCTTTTAAATGGAATGCAGGTCAACATTTTATTATTATTAGTTGACAGAATTTAAACTACATGTGTAAGGGAAGCTATAAATGTTGGAGAAAGATCAACTAGGTAAGGTAGTAGGGAAAGGCTCAACATAACTCAATATGTTATTTATCCCACCTACAACTATTATATCGTCCGCTAAGTGTTCCACCATTGTCACCCTTTCCACCACTGCAAAGTCGGGTTGGGAGAGATAACCAGAGATAAATATAAAGGTTTCTATGAGGTGAATTCATACAATGACAAGAGATTCACCAATCATGAGAAAGAGTACTCTCGCTTCAAAAAAGAATAATTTATAATTGTGAAAATTTGACTCTATTAGCCCAACCTTTCACTCACTCAAGACTCTCTCAAAGGAAAAAATCCCAGTCAATTGGGAAGTTAGGACTAGTTCATATCCCTGAGCGATATATTCAGAAGGAAACGACGTATGGGTTTGGATTCGTGGGTGTGGTTCCAAACTCAAAATATCGGTCACATGCACTCTTCCTGCATATGGAAGCCAAAGTCTAGGTTGCAAGGAGAGGTGTTGGCCCTTGACCAAGTTTTGAGGATCCTTGGTCATATTTGACCTACTTTTGGGACTTCACCAAGCTATCAAAGGCAGAGCGCAAGTTGAAGTGGATATCGTGGGATCTTGGCCCCTTTTTAGGGATTTTTGGGTTTTGGGCTTATGTAACGGGTATGGGGCTGTTGACCCATGGGTTTACCCATGTTTAGGCCCAATTTTGTAATGTATAAATAGATGTCTAAGCAATGTAGGAAGGATCTTGATACCTTGCTAAGTGCTAGGGCAAGGGAGACATCTATGTGATGCTAGGTGCTAAGTGAAAGTGGTAATTGTAATTTCTTTATGCATATTGTGTATGACTTGCAGAGCTAAGTGCAAGTGATCGTAAGAGACTATGGAAGGCTTTGTGTTGTAACTCAGGGAAGGAGGATCTAGCGATGTGCGCAAATCTCCTATCCTCTATGGAGTAAGATCTCAAGGCTCTGTGCATGTAGAAGATTGACAGAAGACAATAAAGAGAAGAAGAGCTGGTGGACGTAGCCCTAGGGAGTGGGTGAACCACGTATATCTTGTGTTGTGGTTGCTTTGTGCGTTTTGGGTGTTCTCTTGTTTATGTGATTAAATGCTTAGTGAGCTGATGTATGTTAGATGAATCTGATATGATAGTTTAGTGTTGAATAATGTGAATTAATGTTAGATATGACCTATGTTGATGTGCTTAGTGCTTGTTTATATTAGATCTATGTGAATACTATGCCATTCTATTATTAGGGTTTATCCGCGCTGTAAGCTAAAGGTAATATTGATGAACTATAACAGCTAAGTGCTCTGTTAAAGTGATACAATCATAGATCTATGTCCCAGCTAAGGTTGCAGACATCGAAGTCCTGCAATCACCCCTGACTCTACCTCTGGTGAGACTTCATCTGCTTCACAGGTGTACCCGAAAGGGCCGGTAGTTAGGGTTTTTTTGGTGCGTTGTTGGTGCGTTGAACCCTGGGTTTTCCCCTGTGCCAACAAATGGTTCTGTCACTGGGACTGGAACTGTGATTGCTGGGAACTAAAGAAAAGAGAAAGCTCTGTGCGTAGATCTGTTGCCCTAGTGTGGAGTATTCTACTTGACCTGTGAATGTTTGTGCCAAGAAGAAGAGTCAAATCTGAAGAAAAGAGGTAAGACCCGAAAGCTTTGTGCTCTGATAAAGGTAAGAACAGTGAAAAGTTTTGATTGAAAGGTAACATAAGTGGAATTTTTTGTTTCAAAAGTATGGATCTAGGTATGTTTGATAAATTTTGTCCTAGCTTGAAAAGTAGGGCACAACTAGCTGAAAGAAGGTTTGATATGAGTAGATCTGACAAACATAGTGAAAGATATGTTATTCCTATCCATATAAAGAATGTTTGGACTAACAAATGGATGCAGGATCCTAGAAAGAATTTTTTGTAGGTTAGCTACTATGATCCTAATGCGTAGTACAGGAAAGGTTGGGGATCATTTAAAATAAACAAAAGACTAACCCTTTGTTACAGTTGCAGAAGACCAAGAAATCTTGCTAAGGAATGCCCTGGTAGAAGACCTAGTTGTATTTGTTGTAAATATATGGACCATGATGTTCTAGGTTGCCCTAGAATGATTGTTAAGGTTGAAAGAATGAATATGAGACAAGAAAACCCTAAGGAAGACCAAGAAACTGTAATCATGGCAGAACCCCAGAAAGAATCAGAGAATGTATTACTACAAATGAAAGTAACCTTAAATGATCACATAAATATCAACTTATCAGAGATATTCAAAGAAAAAGAATACATAGAAGAAAGAATATGAGACTTCGACATTGATTGTGTTTTGGATGAAGAAACACAGGTGAATATCATGACAGAAAGAACTTGGGAAACTTTATGAAATCTTGCTATGATTCCTTCATTGGGAGGAATAGGATTATTTAGAGGAAAGTTGATAACCCTAAGTGGAAGACTCACCCAAATATCTATGAGTTCTCATGGAACTTTGACAGATGAAGATTTTGAGATTGTTAAATTTATTGAGAACAACGCCCCATTTGCTATATTACTAGGAAAACCTTGGATTGAAAAGGATCAGGCCAGAATAAAAGAAGAAGAAGTATTAGAGCAGAAGAAGAAAGAATTAAAGATTTCATGACTAGGAGGATAACACACTTGATTGAAGAACAAGAGAACAAATCAAAGCTACTTAGAACCAAAAACTTGGATGTTGAAGTTAAAATAACACAAGAAGACTCATAGAAGATTGAAGTACCTACCCCAGAGAGAGAAGACGTTACTCTCCAACCCTATAAAAGAATCTCAACAACGCGAAGTTATTATGCCAAAAGGAGATAAGAATCAGAATGGAAAGAGGAATACCGAGACGAAGATCATCGGGAAGAAGGATATAAAACTTAGTAAGAAGATAGAAAAGATAGAAAAGTTACAGAAGGTACCAGAGGAGACTTCATAGAGGGAAGGTGTTGTTCCAGAGTCTGTACTTAAGGCTTAGAAGTACAGTGTCTAGGCATCCGAAAGTGGGTAAAGGGTGGAGAAAAGAGAAACGTCAACCTTCGGCAAGGGAAATTAGGGATGATTTATGTGTTGGCGTTGTCTAGCTTCCAATTGTTCCTGGATGTTTATATCCTGTTCAATCGCTGCCCATGAACGTTCGAGTTCAACCTGGGTAGTGGTTGTTTTAAGAATAGTATCGAAAAGGTTTAAGGCAATGTGCATTTGATTTGATAATCCAGGTTCGATATTGGGCTGTGTTGGTATAGGGACAATCATGGAGGAACAATAAAATAAGAGAACCTCAGGGGGAATTTGAGTGTTGTCTCAATTCGGTCGTATAAAAGAGAGTTTACGGTTTCAGGAATGAAAAAATAATTCAAATCAAAGTCTCTTTCCCATAACTGGGTTATGTTTTAATAAAATGTATGAGGTGGGAGAAAACATTTAACTGTCTATCGAGTAAGGCTCCTATCAAGGCAGAATCTCACGTATAAACAAAAGAAGAAAAATGTGAATAAATAACCCGATGAAGCGTAAAACATATATAGAATTATGAAAGTGTTGACTGGTCTTATACCTGCTGATAGCTGGTACAGAGGAAAAACAATAAACAATATAGAAAACCAAAATTCATTCACTATAGTAGAGGTTGCACTAAATTATAGCGAAACATTCATCAGATACGAATATGAAATGAAACGAAATATGAGATACAAGAAAACAAACTCATAACACAGTCGTGACGGAATTGAGAATCTTTGGATTTGCTTTATATTAACTCTCAAAATGTAAAACCTCTGTTACAATCGACACAAAAAGGTCCAGCCCTGGTTCTTTCTTTCTATGGTATATTTATACAGTTTTACAATAAGATGGAATCTCAATCGTTGCAAAATTTTCAGTTATGATAGGGAGGAGAGCAATTGCTCCATTTCTTCTTCTCTGTCTTTATTTGGTGCCAGAAGCTTGTCCTCGCGCATGCTCGGTACAGGTGACACATCTTTCAACCAGTTGAGATATCAGCCTTAATGGTTCTGCTTGACAATTGTCTTCAAAAGAGTAACAATCTTGGGCTAATTGCGGTAACCTTTCTTCCATATGTCTATCTATGATGTCTATGGCGCACAATTGCACACTTGGTTTAATCATACATTTATCTATTTGGACTATGTCTGCCATAGTCACTTGTGAGATCTCTACCGAATCTCTTTCCTCTTTTTCCTTTAAATCAAGTGATATTTTCACCATATTCATTTGAATCAATGTCTCGACATTACCTTCACTAAAAATGCCTAGCAGATTACCATCTATAGAACTAAAAGCCTCTTCTAAATATTTTGTTACCCTCTTGGCTTGCAAATTACCTTCTGAGATGTTGTGCTCCCATTCCTTTAATAGAATATTTCCTCCGGTCTGCTCTGAAATGGGAAACCTGGGAATACTTCCCAATTCCTTGTTGTTTGTAGCTATCACAGCCTCTTGAAAACCGACTCGTACTGCTCCAACTTCTCTTTCTCTAATAGATAAATTTTCCAAAACTTGATTAACCAGTAGGCAGTTGTCCCAAATCACCTCTACCTTGGCAAGTAAATTTCGCTGGGTTGCAAAAACTCTGCTCCGAATCTCCATCGCTTGGGACTGGAACATCTCAATATTTATCAATTTACTTTCGGCGATTTCCACTCTAGCCTGTAGCTGTTCAATAAAATCTTTTTGATGGCCCGCTTGTATCTGACTATTCCGAACCACCAGCTGTGCTTGTTCGAGCTTAGTCTTGAGCAACTCTATCTCACTTTTATCGGCCAACCTTGCTTGCTCTATTCCTACACTCGCCTGGTCTTTGGCAGCCTTTGCTGCTATGGCTAGTCTGGCTTCTAGGGTTTTGATGAGGCGATTTTTTCATTTCAGCTGGTTTTTCAAAACCCCGACTGAAAATTGGTTCGCTGTGGCATATTCCCCTAATGTCCCAGCTATTTCCATCGCGAACTATTCATTCTTCTTGTCCTTCCCATCAGTCAATACTTTGTATTTCTTGGATGTTGATTCCCCTTCCTGATAGAATTATCTCTTTACCACTGCCTTTCTCTTCTTATCAAAGAAGAACTCATTTGGAGGGAGCTCTTCCACCCTTATAGGCCTCAATTCTTCATTTAAGATCCACCCTGTGTCAATATTTCCCTGAGTTGACTGCAAGGGAGTAACAGATGTGATAGGATCTCTGATTTGCTTTGCTGATTGTCCCGGAGTAGTAACTGGAGCCTGCTTCTTCGGTGGGTCGGGAGTCGCATCCTTGGAGCCTTCGACATCTTTTTGTTTCACCTATGCTGTACTTGGATTCTCACCCCGTAATACTGTGGGAAGACAACTACTTCGATGTTCTTGGAATTTCAGAACATCGGCCCTCTCTTTAGGTGCCAAGTTTTGTATCTGAGCTAAAATCTCGGCATAAGATCTTGCACCTCGAAAAATGTCATCCAAGGGTGAATTTTCGTGTTCAAATCTCTTGAGTCCGCAACTAGCCAAATGATTACTCACGACCCTTTGCAGATTGTGCTTCTTGAATTCAATAAGGACCAATTTTAGGTTTTCCAGGGCTGCTGCCTCAGCTTTAGCATGCCCGAAATCTAACAAAGAATATGAATTTAAATGAATAGGAAAAGGTGGACATACCTTCTTTGAGTATCCCTTAAGCTCCTTTCTTATGCCACCGATTACTGTTTGTCTAGCAACTTCACGACAAGCCAGCTTGTCGGGGATGAATAATGGCAATGCATGCGGGGGAACAAAAGCCCCGAAAACTCTGAGATATGAGAATTCGGCTTCTACATACTAGTCATCTATACTTCTCAAATTCATCACTATACTGTCCTAGATCCTGGGTGGCGGGTGGCCGAAAATAGTGACATGCAGTGGTACCATCACCTAGTTGAAGATTTCATATACGAAATCTGTCGTTTTGTTTTCCCACAATTTCGAATGATAGACGTGGATGGGCTCGACCTCTGCTAGAGTCCAACTCTAGCTCATTAAGGGAAATGGTGTTAAAAAGCACACGACGTCCATAATGTATGCAAACATAAAAAATGAAGAAATATTTCTGCTCTCTTTCTGTGCCCGATACTCTGTAACCCGATTGGTCAATCTATTAGACAACATTTTCTCCCAGTCGAAGGAACAGCCTTCGGTGACTTGATTTATTAGAGACACCCATTGAAGAAATAAATGTGAGGTGTCCTCTCTCCCATATAATCTGCATGTCATCATAGCTACATACTTGAACTGTGGTTCCAAGGAAGCTATTAAATATATACCATTACTGTCTGCCCTGAACTTCGCAGGGTGCGAAACCCAATCTCTTATCAAGCTAGACATAGTCTTGTCATACTGCACACACTCCTTCTATTTGAACTTCTCCAAGAATTCGACATCATATGTGAAGTCGGACATTGTGGGCAACTTGTACATAGCTTGCAGATGTTCAGGTCTGAAAGTCTCGATGGTGACCTTCTGCTCATTGATGATGGTTCTGGTTGGTATGTCCACATGGTATAATGCCCATCGGACCATATCATAGTAAGGGAGAATTCGTGGCCTGGCCGCTACTTTATGCATTCCCAATTGAATGACGATCTTATATTTGGTGGTTATGTTGTCTTTTTCATTGTCACCAGATCCATCAGAATAATCCACTAATTCGGCCTGCAGAACATCAGAAACGAACGACTAGTTCGGGATAGAGTCGACACTTCGAGGTAAAGTATCAGCGAAGTTGTTCGAACCTTGTCCTGAAACCTCAACGCTGGCTTTAGATGCTTTTCGCAGGGCCATGACGGGAGATCCTGCTTTAGCTCTTCTGCGATAAAAATATGTATACATATAGAAGTTAGCTCGCTGAGAAAGTGTGCTCCGCGTAATATAGAAATGAATTTTTTATAATGAATAACAACTCTATATATTCGAAAACTTGGTACTTTTTAAAAACAGATCGGTCAAATCACATTTAAAAATAAATTTAGCAATAAAAACCCAATCTTTATTTGTTGATTCGCCTTATTTCTAATTAATGCCATAAATTTTGGCAGTTCGAAACGTTAGTTGGCGTAAGGAAGAATTAAGACTACCTCATAAACTGCACATGCATCAAATCATGGGAGATATTGGTTTAGTTTAATTAATCCGGTCTTACCAAAGTTAATTAATCTTTCGGTACTCGTTGTATCGGGAATTTTTGGTTTAACCCTTTGAACCTCTAACACCCGAAATTGCGATGATTGACTTTGGTTAATAAAAACGTAATTGTGATTAGGCGCTTAATTAATTATGTAATTATTTATATCGCCATATCACGACTCAAAGCTTCGAAGGTATAACTTCCAGGAAGTTTGCATGCCGAGTCGCGAAACCGCGAGATCACGATGATATGTTTTAATTAAAAGGGAGGATAAAATCAGATTAAGTGTTTAATTAATTATGTTCATATCTTTATCGCGACTTTGTGACTCGGGGCTTATACAATGTAACTTTTTAAAAGAGAACACGCCGAGTTGCGAATTTCTGACATAACTTAACCGTGGCTAAGCTTTACCTTTAACCTGGACACAGGTTACTAAAACAAGAAATTCGTGGTTTCGGCTATCGGGGTTACGACAGAAGGTTTGCAAGAATGGAACTTTGTTGGGATATCATAACAATGCAACATGGCACTTCACCATGGCGAAGTGATATAGCCATTGAAAGCATTATAACCGTTAGCCTGATGACTCGAACGGTTAGAACAATAGTATGGCCCAAAGACTCGCCATCAGACCATTGGGACTGCACCACAATGGATAGAACCACATTGATGAAGACCTCTCATCTGTTGGAGAGATCAGTTACATCGTGTCTACTTATCCCGTCGACTGTTGCACCGAGAACACTTTTGCGAATTGTATCCAAGCCAACTCATTTCTACCACACTGTGTTTATTGAGATCGACACATGTTCCATTGCATTGCACAATCATTCATCCAGCCAAGTTATCTGATCTAAGCGTGCATGTCAGACGATCTTAGCGGTGTAGAGAAATCCGTCGAAGAATTTCTCATCGATCTCATGGTTGAGAAATTAATGTCTGCAGGTATTCAGGCATCATCGACGAGAGGAGTGCAAGCCTCTTCGTCCACTGCTCATAGATCCGAACCATCCTGATCGACAGTAGAGAAGAGAACCAAGCATAGAGATGACCTAGCCAACACAAAGTTAATTCCAACCATATTATCAGACTACATCCCGTCTCTAGTCGGTGCGGTGAGTCATGATAGTGTCTTGAGGGACTTTGATTACACCATGGTTACTACGTACCTCCCGAAGGGGATACATGCAGTTAGAATGCAACAGGATAAGATCACAATGTTGAAGTTCAACCACTTCAACCTAGGATACTGTAAGAACCATAGTATTCTCTCTCCTTACAAATACTTGAATAGGATGAAGGGGAAGAACTCGAAAGTAATCCCCCATCCGTGGACTATGAACCTCACGCAGTCCACCCTCTTGAATGTAATGAAGATTCCTCACTTTGGAAGGCACCAGGAGGTTAATGCATGTGTTAAGCTCTTGCTCTCATGTTACCATGGAGGCTACTTATGGCTAGACCGACGCTGATCCATAGGATCACTGGATTGAGCATGCAGGGACCTGACCCGCAGGACTTCTACCCAGGAAAGGCTACAGATCGCGCATTGACATAGAAGATCAAAGACACATATGGAAATGTAGAAAAGGGGACGAGAAGCTACAATATATCTTCCATCCAAAATAGCACAGTGCGCCTGGCCTACCAACTGATTGCATGAAATCTTGTAAGAAAGAACATACCTACACAGGTCACAAGATTTGTTGTTGACGTCACTGGAAAATGTGTAGAAGGACTCCAGATGAACTGGGTGAAGTACTTAGTCAACTAGCTAGAATTAGACTGTCACAAAGCTCAGGATCATGGCTATGAGTTCCGCTTTAGATGGCTCCTGATCCTCATCGCATTTATCACTGAGGAGATGCTGGAAGGTGTGACCTTCCGAGACATCGAGCCATTCGAGTCACTTGCTACGAAGTTCACCACACTCTGGTACTCGAGGGATATGGGAAAAAAGTGGTAGTCGAATGCAGTCTTCCACATGTACTATCTCCAACTGAAGAAGTCTATCAAATTTGTCCCTCTCAAGACGCAAACACCATGTACCGGTTCATACCTCTCATGAAGTTTCACGCAGATCGACACTTCATCTACATCACTGCGTGAGTAGATGAGCATAAAGAGGAGCTTCAGTCATACTATAATCTCACAGAGGAGGAACTCGAAGAGATAACCAAGGATTGGTCTACAGATCTCCTCATCCCCGCTGACCTTGCAGAGATGTATGATCCCGAAATTGACAGCTTGGAGGTCACTCACAAAGAATACGACACACCTAGAACCAGCAGAAGAAAGAAGACTGAAGAAATCCAATACTTGAGCAGCACATCGGAAGAAACTGATTCAGTATCACCTGGCCGAGGGGGTGATGACGAAGTAGAAAAGACATATGGAAGAGAAGATCAGTAGAATCAAGGTGAAGTAACACTGCCTAAGGATCCTATTGATGAGGCTGATCCCTTGAAGAAATTGAAGGTTTCCCCCAAGAAATCCACTTCCTGAAAGAAATTGAGAGCCACCTTGACTAAGATGCAGACTGTGCTCACTGTAGATGACTTCGACTTCATCATCGTAGCTGTAGTAGATTCCTCGTAGGACATCTTGCAGAAACATGAAGCCAAGTAGGAGGAGATGTATGATAGAATCGAGGTTGAAATCAGAGGGGTACAACAAGCTCTTCAATCTAGCAACACAATATCCACTGCGCCCTCGCCATCAGAAGAAATAGAGTTGGGAGATGAGCCTACCCAACTCCGTAGACTAGATGATGCGACCAAAGCTCACCTTCATCGAGCACAAGTTGAGAAAGACCAGGCCACAACATCCCTGAAACAATCCCAATAAGAAATGGTAGAGCAATGCTGGGTTGCACAAAAGGAGAAAGAGGACCTTCAAGCCAAGTTTGAAGAAGAGAGGGTGCAGACCAAGAAAGAAAAAGAACAGTTGCTCAGAGAACAGCTGGGAGTCAAAGAAGCAGTCGACAGAGCACTTCACTCTATGACAGGCTTAGAGCCAAAGGCAGAAGACCGAGTGGAGCATCAAGTAGCGTAGCTCGCAAAAGCTATCCAACAACTACAAAAAATAACAACAGAATTAGAGCTATGAACAGTGCCCAACACTCCGCCAGATGTATGAGATCAAAGAGAAGAAACTGCTTGAAGTGCAGTTGAAAGAATCAAGGCCCTCGCCATGGAATTTAAACAACTAAGTGATCGCAGTGCCCAAACTTATGAGTGACTCACTAAGGATTCTGAATTAAAGGCACTAGAGTCATAGCTCCAGGAGGCAAAGCAGTAAGAAGAAACAATACAGGCACAGTTGAAGCCCCTGTCAACCGTTGAAAGGATGAAGTGATGCCAAGAACATCACACTACTCAACAGCAGGTCCACACCATTCAGACAAAAGTCATGGAAGTGACTCAGAGGCTCCAACCAATACATGATGAGGCTTGCCAACTATTCGCATAAATTGAAGGTCGGGGAGCATAACTGGAGAAAGTCGTCATTGCAATTGAACAATGCTTAGAGGGAGTTGTCAACGAAGCATTAATCCAAGAGTTCATCGAACAGGAGGCCATGGCACAACAACAGGTCGAAGTATCTCAAGCCAATCTTGAGGATTTTGAGGCAGAGCTACCCAGACTAGAGTGACTCGGGGTGAGTCACAGGTGAGTGTTGGGGGCCTGTTGGCCCTTGACCAAGTTTTGAGGATCCTTGGTCATAGTTGAACTACTTTTGGTACTTTGACAGTCTATCGAAGGCGAAGCACAAGTCGAAGTAGAGATCGTGGGATCTCAACCCTTTTTTAGGGATTTTTCGGTTTTGGGCTTATGTAACGGGTATGGAGATGTTGGCCCATGGGTTTACCCATGTTTAGGACCGATTTTTTAATGTATAAATAGATGTCTAGGCGATGTAGGAAGGAGTTTGATACATTTCTAAGTGCTAGGGAAAGGGAGACATCTATGTGATGCTAGGTGCTAAATGCAAGTGGTAATTGTAATTGCTTTGTGCATACTGTGTATGACTTGCAGAGCTAAGTGCAAGTGATCGTAAGAGATTGTAGAAGGAGTTGTGTTGTAACTCAGGGAAGGAGGATCTAGCGATGTGTGTATATCTCTTGTCCTCTGCGGAGTAATATTTCAAGGCTTTTTGCATGTAGAAGATTGACAAAAGACAATAAAGAGAAGAAGAGTTGGTGGATGTAGCCCCAGGGAGGGGGTGAACCACGTATATCCTATGTTGTGGTTGCTTTGTGAGTTTTGGGTGTTCTCTTGTTTATGTTATTAAATTCTTAGTGCGCTGATGTATGTTAGATGAATCTGATATGATAGTTTAGTGCTGAATAATGTGAATGAATGTTAGATCTGACCTATGTTGAAGTGCTTAGTGCTTGGTTATATTAGATCTCTGTGGATACTGCATCATTCTGTTATTAGGGTTTATCCACGCTGTAAGCTAAAGGAGAATATTGATGAACTGTAACTGCTAAGTGCTCTGTTAAAGTGTTACAATCATAGATCTGTGTCCCAACTAAGGTTGTAGACATCGGAGTCTTGCAACCACCCCTGCCTATACCTTGGGTGAGACTTCATCTGCTTCACAGGTGTTGCTGAAAGGGTCGGTAGTTAGGGTTTTGTTGGTGCGTTGTTGTAGCGTTGAACCCTGGGTCTGCCTCTGTGCCAACAAGAGGCTCAATTGGAGGGGTGGGTACGCTAAATATCACAACTATGAGGGAACCTATACTAGGTCTGATCGATCAGAATGGTGAAATAGGTTCGACTTGCATTCATTCTTTAGACGAGTGGGTTTCCTTCCTATTATAAGGTGTGGATGACCAAATTTAGAAGATGGGTATAGGTTAATATCAGAATATGGGCCATAGAAATGAATAGACCTTGTTCCAAGTGTGGAATTCATCACTCTGTAGGTAGGTGGATCATGGCAATGTTGTAATTTTGAACCTATAAAATAAATCTACTTCTTGCGCATTGAATCGATGTGAAGCCAAGAATTCCAATAGATTTATATACACCCGTGTAGTTCTTAAGATAAAAATGCAATTTCTATTTGAAAAAAGTAGTTTCTTCAACTTATTAGAAAACAAGTTCTATGTAAACACCAAAGCAATCATTTAATTTTTAATATTGACATAATTTTAATAGATTTTCTCATATTTGAATTACGTTAATTACACACAAGAGAGTTCATCTCTAGTGTTATTGGGACTGATAAGAAATTCCCCACAAACACCCATAATGAATTTCCTTTTGACTAAGAGCTTTTGGAAGGCCATACCTCTTTGTGAGCAAAGAGAGAGAGCTTGTCCTGAGACTAGAGAAGAATCAAATTGTTGTGAGTGGGCCAATACTTGAAGGCTTGTGAATTTGATATTGTTATGTTGATAAGATTTTGTCAAAATACTGGTGAGGACACCCACAAAATAAAATCCATGCCACTGAGTAGAAATAAAAGTCCATATCAGAGGAAAACTTGTGTGGCATGTCTACTCATAAATAAATACCATTAAAATCACTTACGAAGGCACTTTCAAATTTACTTGGCCAAATATATTGATACAAATTGTACACAAGTGGTCAGATACAATAGAGAATGGGAAATACCCATACCCACACCAAAGCGATGGGTAGAGATGAAACTCACAAATTACTGGCGGCGGTCTTCAAGGGAATTATCAAATATCTTTGTGGATTTGATCCCGCATCAAATGTATTTGAACAGTGAATAACATGGCCAAGATCCAAATAACATCGCGCATCTATCTGAATTACACTTCTATAAGTATTGTCTTACCCCTGTATGCTACATTGCCTCATGGCTCACACCAGCCTCGCTTAGACCCCTTGCTTTAGGGACAACTTGTATGCGAGATAGTTTTTGTATAGATATATCAATTATGGAACATCTGTAAAGTAATTTTGTATATGTTCAGTCTGTGCATGGAGTGCGGCCCGTGGAAAGTCATTAGATTAACACATGTCCAATCAATGCATGGAAGGTCATTATAACTATCATCCACTATAACATTTTAAAATAATTCGTTTGATTTGAGCACATACCGATATAACATTTTAAAAGCATTGTTACCTAAATTATCACCCATAATGAGAAGAAAATAAGATTATTTTATTTTTTTAAGTTCAAAAAATTATGAATTTATGAACAAGGGAGAAATCATTTCCAAGAAAATGAAAATGATCTCATTCGAGAGATGCAGTGTGTAACACCTTGTTTCCCCCAGTCTGTAAAAATAACTATACTAGCCAAGAACTATGGCAAACTCAAAGATGTGAATTTGTGATTTGAATGTACCTTCTTAAAAAGGTCCATGAATATAAATAATGTTATATATATATATATATATATATATATATATATATATATATATATATATATATATATATATATATATATATATATATATATATATATATATATATATAACTGCTGAGAGGGGGAT
>JZKD02S0236467.1:292041-321069 GCA_000966675.3 Picea glauca
TAAACTAGTTCAGGATTAGGGCCTTGGATTAGGTTGGAGAGGAAACTCTTCAAGGCCATTACAATCAAACAATGGAGTCTGAGTTAGGGAGTGTCCAACTCCAGTATCGTGAAACTTATCTGGGAACCCCCTCTAACAAAGGGGATAAACATGAGGTCGCATGCAGAAAGGTAGTGGAGATAACCCCTCCAAAGTTGGACCAATCGTAGTGGAGAACACATATAGAGGGTTTGTTTTGGGATTCCGTCGATTGCATTTTCCACGGGGCTTCATGGGTCTCAAATCCATTCAAGGTTCTTAGTTGTCTTCTGAACCACTTTCTTTCAATACCCTTGGTAGGTTTTAGGCTCGATACCCTTCTCATTGTGGTCTACCCGACTTTTGACTGTACCCGCCTGGTGATTGTTCATGCGTTGGAAACCTAGTTGCCTATTTCTTTTAAGGTACATACACAAGTGACTGTGGGGGTATACTGCGGTACCTAGGATAAATATCAAGCCATTCTTTGCAGAGTATACCTGGAGGGTGCTTCTGTTTTCAAGTTGCACTTGCACCGGTAAGTTTCTCTAGTGTTGGTTGTTGTAACTGTTCTTCCAATTAATTTAGTGTTTTCCTGTCTTATCTTATAGGGACTTTTAGTGTGTGTTACTTTTGAACATTTAGACTACTCTAGAGTGTCTTTGATATTCTCACATAGTGGAGGATCACGAGCTCCGCCAGTCATGAAGGCTTCTTGTCCTGCCGTCGGTTACACTGGAGCCACCCCCGTCACCACTAAGCCTAAAGCTAGACCAACAAGGGTCTTTTGAAGCGACCGGGTCACAAGAAATTTTTCCCGACCAACATCCAGAGGAATTGACCGTTTTAGACCTTGGAGCACAAGATTTTGGTCTGGTTGAAACCTCCACCACTGATCTTTCGGCACCCATCATCATACTGATTCATCCTTACTTATACCATACAGTGTTGCACACAGCAATGGAAACAAATGTTGTTACTCCTTCTAGGAATTCTTCAATTCCCACTACGGTCGTCACCATAGGAGAGTTTTCACCTCCTAACCCATAGTCACCAGTCTGAGCCACCATGGTCTCGACCACCTCTACATCACACAGTGGTCCGATCTCATCTTTGGCAGCGGCCACAACCCCTCTCACACCAAGTGCGGTAGGCCCTCCGTTCTCATACGAGATGCCTAGTTTGGGTACAAGTCCTGTACTTTCCTACTCCACTTTACAGACTTCAGATCTAGGGGCAGGGAGCTCTAGCGCTCCTCTGCAAGGTCACATGGGGGGCACTCCTTCTCCTTTTAATGATTTCCCTTATAGAGGAGGTCATATACCTCCTTCATCCCCTTCACTCGGTGGCTCGCATCAGCAATTCGTCGAGCAACCTACACACCATAGTTTATTTGGAGCAGGGAGTCAAGGACCACCTTCGCATAATATGCTAGTAGGTTCAACACCATTTTCTTTGATCGGAACGTTTGGTAACAATGCCTTCTCGTCAGCCGCCTTCTTGACTGGGGGCAATCCCAGTTTTGGACAACCTATTCCTATGCAAGGTACTATCCCTGCACAGGGGGCAAACCTAGGAACTTCTTCCACATCAAGGCCTTGGAATTCTTGGTAGGGATTCGTTCTCTCATCCGAAATTCTGATCTGGGGTAATTCTTTCCACAATCAATGGAACCCTGAACAAACTACTATGCCTATCCCCACGGGACCGACATGGGGAAACCCTTCCCAAATTCCTTCAAATGTAATGCATGCCCAACCATCTATCTCTTATTTTGGAAATCAGCCAATGATGTCTCCACATACACAAAATCCATACACTGGCCAGGGCCATGGTTTCTACCAGAATCCGAACCAACAACCGAACTTTCCCTGGCAACCTGGTGCCAGTAAAACTCTAGGCCCCTTTTCCCAGGTTATCACCAACAACCCAAACTACCCTTCCTGGCGACTTTGCACTTGCCATATTTGACAAGGTTGTTGAATGACCCTATCTATCACGATCCATGTTGGCCTCCTATGTCGACGAAGTTGCCTTCGAACATCCCAAAGTTTGAAGCCAAGCCTAATGAAGATCCAGGAGATCATGTGACTACCTTCCATCTTTGGTGCTCATATAACTCATTGAAAGACAACTCTGTACAGTTGCAATTGTTTCAATGTAATCTCATTGGGAGTGCCATGAAATGGTACATTGAGCTCGATCGCTCAATATACTCTTCCTTTGGAAAATTGGCAATGGCTTTCCTAAACCATTTCCAGTTACCTATGAGATACAACGTTGGCATAGAGCTTCTTGCCAATTTTGAACAGACAATAGTGGACCATATCTCTGATCACATCTAAGAATGGAGGCGCCAAAAGAGTTTAATTAAGGTGCCAGTCCCACCAGCATTCCATCTTGATTGGTTCCTTAAGTCTTTGTTCCTCCAGTTATCCAAAGATGTCGTGACGTCAGGAGTATTCTCCAAAGAAGACGCCATCATGAGAGCTCAACAATTTGAGCTCATATATTCTCATTCTAGTTTATTATACAACATCTTTCTAGATGCGCCACACTCAATACTTGATAAAACTAGACAGAGATATGGACCACATGTCGATGGTATTGTTGGTTCAGCACAAACAAATCCCGTTGAGAAATTGACGAAGCAGTTGCAGCAGTTATCTATACAACACACAGTGGCCAACCAAACTACTACTTTGGTTGCTCCCCCTATCGAAGGTACACACAATGCAATCGACTAACCCAAAGGCTACCCAACAGCTTGAAGGAAAGAAAAAACAATGAAAGAAGGGTAAGGGGGGTAAAAAATCTACCGATAAAGCTGGTGGGGATAACACTGAGAAACATAAGGCGAGGTATCCATGCAACTTGTGCATGGAAGACCACCTGACCCATATATGTCCTCGGCTTGCAGAAGCCCAAAATTTTTTGATGCAACAATAGCTTGCTGTGTTGACCAATCCATTTCAACATGGGAAAAATCTAGCCCAAGCCTCTGCAAGCACGGAAAGGGGTAGCCAAGAACTCTCTCCGCCTGCGAATAACCCCGCATCCGCGAACATATATATGGTGAGGGGTGATGCTTTTATATTGACTAGAGCGCATGACTATAGTAAACCAAGCACTTCTGAGAATGGTAAAGAAGTTGAACTCCCATCTCTTCCTCTAAAGATTGAGAAGACATTGGGCAAAACAATGACACAAATTCCCAAAGGTGCATTCAAAAAAGCTTCTCATAACCCAAACACAAGGGCCGCCCAGAACCACTCTGTGGTGGAAGATTTATCACAAACCCGTTGTGCGATGTCCTCTTTGGAGGTCCTCCAAAGTTTCCCTTCTGTTATTGGACTAATCGATAGGTGCGTACACTAATAGATCTCCCTAGATCCACCTGGATCTAGAACAAAACAGGGCAAGACATGACTCTTTCGCTGCCTAGGGTCTTTGTTTCTCCCACTTCGCTTTGGTGCTCTCGTGAATTCAATACCAAGACAACACAAACCAACCAAAGTGAAGATAACAAAATATATTCAACTGTCAACTTATGTGTATGATCAAGGAATTACAGAATAAAGTGAGAATAGATTTATGGGAAAGGGACATGTTGTTGTATCACATTAATTGAAAGTAGAAGATTACAACCTGATCGCCTTGATGTCACAAGCTTCCTTTCGGTGGCTCTTGGCTCCAACACACACACTTTCTCAATCCTTGTATGAAGAAGATCAAATCCTCTTGATAGACTTGCTAGAGTCTCCAAGCTCCTGTTCAAGCTAAGTCCTTCACACAATTCTTTCACCAATTCTTCAATGAATCTTGCTTAACTTTTTCCATGAGAATTCCATCAATATATAAGAAAGAATGAGATGGTTACTTGGATAAGAATGATCCCACAATATCAGGGAATCTAGTACAAGGATAACCATTCGAATGCCAACCCATTCTTCTAGAATATTCCCTTCTAGAACCATCGAGAATCCATCTTTTTCCAATCTTTAGAACAAGTTCGCACCCTAGCTATGTAGCACAGTGTGAGAAGTTCGCACCCTAGCTTAAGGCATCCTGCGAGAATGGGTCATTCTCGCACCCTAGTATATTAGCAACCTGCGAACTCTCTTCAAAAGTAAGTTTTCTGGGAAGAGATGAATGTCAGTTTTCTCAGGAGAAAGTTATTATGAGGAGCTTGAGTACACCATCATCAATACACCATCATGATGAACAAAATCATGGGTAACAGAATGCCCCCCAAAGTATGAGGTTGGAACTAGTGAAAGCCGAAAGACTTTGTAAACTGCATGTGTGTGTTGGAAACCAGGAGCACACCTAATCGGAAACCTATGAACAACCAAGTATTTGCAGAATATCATACATATTAATTCTAAGGTAGGCATTCCCATACTCAGATCACAAACGGATGACATTGTAGACATAGGTCATGGCCACCAATCATACACTGTGGATCCATGCCGTCAAAATATAGCATAGCCACCAGGAATACACTGTGGATCTATGCGAGAAAATCCAAATTGAGATGACATAGCCATGAGACATACAAATTGGATCTATGTGTCGCAGATTATACATATTCCATCGCAACCTGGACAAAGAGATGATATCCAGGTTCTTCAATCTCGTCGCCCAAAAGTACGAATCTAACCATGTGATTACATGTGTTGAAGTCGAACATGGAAGAAACCACTTGATTACCAGTCATTGATGAAACTGTTAAAAAGTGCGAGGGAAATCACCATTGATGTCAATGACTCCCAAGGTACAATAGTACAATCCCTCGAATGTGAATGAATGAGTTGAATTTGAACATCAGACGGAATCTTTCAATCAGAGGTCAATGATGTAAATCCATTGTCGAAAGTGAGGAAACCTGCCATTGAGGCATGCAAGTTCCAAGGTAACAAATAATTTCTAAGTCTTGATTCCGGATAATGAGCTGAAGTCGATGGAACAAAACTCGTCACATGAGGGCCTTGATGTATCCCCCATCAATGACACAAAATGAGTAATAGATTTTGAAGGTGAAACAGAGTATGATGTAAGTTGGAATGGACACAGGGAAGGTCGACACAGAGAGAATGGACAATTGAAGATGGCCGACTCAATAGAGGTTTCAGATGAACTTCTCTTGAACATATGAATGACACGACCAATGATTTTGAAACATTGACTCAAAGACGACACAGGGAATGACCTTGTAGAAAATCAAATGAGAGACAAATGGATTTACCAAACCGGCTTCAAATAATGAATACGGGGTGTCATGTTCAAGAGCGACACTTACTGCCAATTAATATGAATATGATAACATATCCCTTTCCCAAATGTTTCCCCACCATTTCTGGTGAGCACCTCTTTATTTTTACGCAAGCTTGAGGAAGATAACATATGCTTGTTGATATAAGATTATCCTTCGGATAAGTCCTTCGGAGTATGTTTAATGAACCCTAAGAAGGAGTGGTTCGGTCCCATTACGGGTCTGTCAATGTTTGTTTAACGAGTCCAAAGATAGAAAACTCGAAGGTTTTTCATGATTATAGAGTCTGGAAAAACACTTAAAAGAGAACTCTCTTTGTTCCTTTTTCGTAAAATAGTCTGGTGAGACCGAAAAAGAGATAAATTATCGTCCACCAGACGCTTTCTTCAAATACTTTATCGAGCGTGAAAATAGGAAGGTCGCTCGGCTATCTTTTCATGTTTAGAGAGTCTGAAAAGAGCTTAAATAAGACTCCAGGGGGGTTCCTTTTTCGTATAACCTTTTTTAGCCCGAAAAAAGTGATAAAAGTATGCTCGATCGTGTTCTCATGTATTTTCGAGCGTGAGAACGGACAAAGACCAATCTCGAGGTTTTATACAAAAACCATAAAAAAAACGATCAAAACATGTGATGAAGAAGAAAAAAAATATGTTTGCATCCCCGTACATGAACATCGAATTTTTTACACCTGCAAAAGTTACACTCAAAAGGGCATTAGGGTTTAAGTTTTAATAAATAAATAATTATAAAAATTTAATAACATGGTAAAAGTTAATATAAAGAAATAAAAACTCTTATTACCATATCATTTTCACTTTACCACTATTTGAGCCCCAAAACCCCTCTTTTACCCTCGAAGTTCGGCGTCAGATTGCGGGAGTTACGAGCATCCATTTGATGAACCGTCAGCGGCAGTGAGGTAGGCACTTTGTCCTCTACTCTTTCATGGTTTAATTTTTCATTTTGATTGTTAAAAACCCTCATTTTGAGTTTGTTTTAGGGGTTATTATGGCGCTCAGCCATTCTCGCAGGTGGGCTACATGGGACCTATGAGAATGGGTCATTCTCGCAAGTGAGCCCACAAAAGCCTACGAGAACCTCGCACTGTGCCTAAAGGACACCTGCGAGAACCGCAAAGCATAAAAGTTTTTTAAAGTTTTGCTCAATGAAAGAAAACCAATTTATGAATAGAGTTACTAATCTTTGTTTTGTGCTTCTTATGCAGGTAGTTGGCAATCACAATGGTTCTGGAATGGCGCGAAAGGGAGCACGAAGAAGACAATGCCATTTCCGGAAATCATCCACCTACTATTGTCGCTTTGAGGAACTGTGGACTTCTAAAGTACTTTTGTATCCCGGGCATGAGGGCCCAAATTAGGTTATTAGAGTACCTTGTGCATATGTGGGATCCCGATTAGCGGGTATTTCATGTAGGGGTCCACACATTGTCCTTAGATATTGAGGACATTTACTTCTTGACTGGACTGTCATGGCGTGGGTACCACGTGAACCTGACTGGTAGCAGAGGTGGTGGGCTGCCCATGAGTGAGTATTGTCGCTTACACTGTGTTCCCGAGGCAGAGAGGAAGAAAGGAAAAGTAGTTGTTTGGGGAGTACGGGATTTGAACCTCCGTACTATATTTTTCACCATAGCTCGGATGGCCTGGAGCTCTTCTCCTCACATGGCACTACATAGTTACTTCCAGTATGCCATAGAGTGTACTGAACCTCGGGTTTTTAACTAGGCAGATGCTGTGCTTTGTAGCATGAAAAAATAGTTGACCAAATGCAGACGAGGAAACCTGAAGCAATTCGGGTACGGATCTTTGTTGGTGTCCTTCTTTCTCGAGAGGGTTCCATTACTGAGACTACAGGTTGAGTGGAATTTTCCAGCTCCCACCGATCTAAGAATGTTGAGATGGTGTCAGCTCATGGCTTGGCACGTAGTTGGACCAATTATCAAGTATGATGATACCTTCTTTGACTAGTTGTGACCACAGATGTTGATGGTCGACGATTATGCTTATGTCGGGTTGGATTTCCGAGGAGATCCGGAATTAGTCCTGCCAGAGGATGCTCAGCGGGGGGAACTTGGTAAGAAGTACACATTTTTTCTTTTTTAAATGTTTTGTGAATTTTTATCATATGAAAATGTTTTTTATATATGTTCGTCCAAAGACTAAATCCAAAATTCGTTGTTGATAACACAGATGTTGGACCTTACCGACCTCCTGGTACTTCTCCCATTCAGCGGCGAGGAGAGGTAGCGCCAGTGCCACAATGGGACGTCGAGGATTATCAAGCAGTGGAACAAAACCTGGAGGGTTTGACAGCAGATATTCCAAACATGCCTCTTAGAGAGGTTCCACGACGTTATCAGTGTCACACAGTAGGAGTGTCTGAGTCCATTGGTCGATTGCTCCGTAGGGTTGCCCGGGAAGTCGTATGTTACCATGAACGTTATCCATGACGTCATTTTGTAGAAGCTATGAGCTTCATATTTTGACATTTTGGTCTTTGAACAAAACTTTTTTGTAAAAAACTCTTTTGATTGTTATATATACATACGGCTTCTATCTGTTTATCTTGTGTTGTGAACATTGATGTGATTGATTTATAAATGATCCAAATGTCTGTCTAATACATAGTTAGCCAATGCATCAGTTAATTTATTTAGACATATAGGAATATGTTGATATTCAATATAATCAAAATAACGTTCCAAGAGGCAAATTCGTAAATACACCCGTAACAAAGTAGGACTTCGAATAGTATAGATATTACTTAACTATAGCACTACAAGCTGTGAATCGAGTCGCGCAACCAAATGATGGATTCCGAGCGAGATAACATCAATCAACAATTCGATAATGGCGCTATACTCTGCAATATTGTTGGTCACACGACCGAGACACACACCTCATAAGGAGACGAGTTCTTTTGTAGGGGCGTAAATTGCCCATGCAGCGGAAGCAAGGTTCTGAGTACTACGGCTAGCGCCATCATCGAAGCCAATATAGGGTAGCGAAGACTCCGGCATCTAGAAATCAAACACAACATCACATAAGGGTAGAGACCAGATAACGACGAAAGCAAGCTATAGTAACACACAAGATGTATGATACAATAAAAATACAAGTACTCGTGCACAGATGATTTTATGCATAGTAATTCTTCAAGTATAACCCATTCTTGGGTTCACTCAAAGGGATACCATCGTAATCTACTAACTCATAAGCTCCTTTTTCCAAAACTCGTCAAACGATATAAGGACCTCGCCACGTGGCTTTGAATTTTCCTGCTCCTAGCATATCTCGATCTTGTTTATAGAGGAGAATGAGATATCCTTTGGAGAAAACACGAGGCTTGACATGTTTGTCGTATTGGGCCTTGACACGTTTTTTCTGAGCTTTTATGACTAGGGTGGCATCGCGTCGAGTTTCTTCTAATCGCATAAGATACAATAGACGGTCTTCCTCAACAGAAGTGTTTGGTAGGAGTTCAACAGCTAGTTTTAAAGAGGGTATATCGCATTCAATCGGGAGAATGGCTTCCAAAACATAGACTAACCGGAAAGGTGTAAACCCAGTAGTGGACTTGATGGATGTCCGATAAGCCCACAATGTCAAAAAAAACATTGTGTGCCAACTTGTTTTGTGAATCCCTATCATTCATCGGAGTATAGTTATGAGAACTTTGTTAATTGCTTCGACTTGGCCATTGGCTTGTGGGTAATAGGGCGTTGAGTTTTCATGGCGAAGACCCAACTTTTCAATAAGTTCAGACATCATGAAGTTTCTAAAGTGGCTACCGTGATCAGTGATGATAGCCTGGGGAACACCAAAACGAGCTATGATGTGATTAAACATGAATAATGTTGCGGTCTTTCCAGTGTTGTCAAATGTCGGCATCGCCTTGGCCCATTTCGTAAAGTAATCTACGGCTACAATAATGTACCCATGCCCCCCCATCCGAGTGGGGGTGACATGTCATGAAATCGATGCCCCATTTCGCAAAGGGACCAACGAAGACCACAGAGTGAAGAGGAGCGGGATGTGATCGTATCTTGTTATTATAGGTTTGGCAAGCATGGAATTTTTGAACGACGATTATGCAGTCGTTAAATAAAGAAGACCAAAAATACCCTGCTCATAAGATCTTCGGGGTAGTAGCATACCCAGACATATGAAGACTACATGCTCCAGAATGACAGTCATTCAGAGCTTTCTCGGCTTCATTGAATGTGAGGCAGCGTCGAAAAACAAAGTCAATCCCCCGTCGATAAATAGTATCCCCGAGGATAATATATTGACGAGCTTGGTATCGTATTCGATGTCGGTCAGTGTTGGATAAAGTTGGCCGGAAAGTCTGGGTTTGGAGATATATAATGATATCGCCATACCAAATATCATCAGTGCTGATGAGGAAAAGGGATTCATCAGGTAATGAATCAGCTGCTACATTTTCCGTTTCAGAATAGGGAAAGTCGCATATCAACTCGGAAAAAACTAAGGAATTCTTAGACTTGGCGCATTCGAATTCCAAGTCAAACTCCTAGAGTATCACAATCCATTTGGAGTATTTTCCCCCTAGAAATTGATGTGTGAGAATGTGTTGCATAGGGGTGCAGTTAGAAATCACCGTAGTCTTGCATAAGAGGATATAGTGATGAAAGCGTTGGACGGCTTGGACGACAACCAAGGCCAGTTTTTCGACATGTAAATACTTGATTTCGGTAGGCATTAGACTTCGACTCAAGTAGTAAATAAAATGTTCATCATTAGCATCATCCTCTTGGACGAGAACCATACCAATGGTGTAATCTGAGGCAGCAAGGTAAAAAAAATAACCACAACTGTAATCGGAGGGAAAGAGAAGCGGAGCACGCGTTAGGGACAATTTCAAAGATTCGAAAGCATTGTTGGCGATGGTATCCCATACGAACTTGGACCCCTTTTTTAGTAACCGTGTAAATCCATGAGTTATCTCGGCGTAATTTGGAATAAAACGACGAAGAAAGTTTGCTTTCCCCTGCAAACTTTGTAACTGGCGAAGTGTAGAAGGAGGAGGGAGATTAAGGATTGCCTCAACCTTTAAAGGATCCACCGAGATCCCTTGATGCGAAACGATAAAACCTAGAAGGCGACCAGATTCCACTCAGAAAACACACTTATGAGGATTCAAACGTATACGGTAGAACCGACAGCGAACGAAAATGGCTCAAAGGTGGGTTGGGTGATCGACTCGGTGCATTGAGTGAGCGGGTAAATCATCCAGATATGGTTGAACGGTGTGCTTGATATCATGGAAAGCATAAGACATAGTGCGTTGAAAAGTTGCGCCATCATTCTTGAGACCGAAAGGAAGTTTTCGATAGGCAAAAGTACCCCAAGGACAAATAAAAGCAGTCTTATGTTGATCCTCGGGAACAATGTTGATTTGATTATACTTGGAGAAACCATCCATGAGAGAGAAGATTTCACTTCCGGCGCAATCATTGACAATCTGATTGACGAAGGGGGTAGGAAAGTTGTATTTGGGACAAGCTTTGTTGATATCCCGATAATCAACGCATACATGAATGGTGCCTTGTTTCTTGTCGATCGGGACAAGATTGGAAACCCAGTCAGTGAGAGCCACCGGATAAATAAAGTTGGCTTTAAGAAGTTTCTTGACTTCGAGCTTGATAGCAGCCAGCTTACGTGGGTGAACTGGAAGAAGGCGTTGCCGGATAGGTTTAGCGTCAGGGTATGTCTTGATCTCATGGATCACAATCTCAATGTCGATACCTGGCATTTATTCGTAGCTCCAGGCAAATATGTCATGAAACTCTTTGAAAAGGGATGTGTAGGTGAAGATTTCGTCAGAAGAACATGAAGCTCCGATATGGACATTTTCGACAATCCCAGG
Organism: Picea glauca; assembly: GCA_000966675.3. Lineage (NCBI taxonomy): Eukaryota > Viridiplantae > Streptophyta > Pinopsida > Pinales > Pinaceae > Picea > Picea glauca. The sequence goes on from JZKD02S0236467.1 coordinate 303,245, forward strand.
TTTCACGGATATGTCGAGGGGAATAGTGGGCGATATATTTCTTAAATTCCCTTCAGAAAACACATCGTGTGTGGACCCAAGAATGGTGGAAATGATAACAACGGTTGACGGGGTTGAGAACCGTTGGTAGCTCTCAATGGTATGTTTCTCCAGAAAGAGGATGGAACGATGATGTCCATCGTCCCAAGGGGTGTCTTCCATAACAGACATGATCATCTCGTCTGTGGGAAAAATGACACGGAAAGGATATGGATATAACTCACCAAAAGAGGGGGTAGAAGGGGTTTCCGATTGAATGGCCTGATAGGTGGATTCAACCAGACTTAATGGCATTTCATCGCCGTAACAAAGATAATCTCCAGGGTCAGGTACTATCCAGGGGTCATGAGACACAGGAAGTTCATGAATCGAGGTGGAGATCATGTTGATTGATGCAACAGACGAGCGTGGAACATCAGGCGGTGGAATGGGGAAAGTACCCATTAACAAAGAGTCTTTAAGAAGGCCTACACTGACGTTCTCATAACCTGGTGGGGTTTTAGCGATGAATGGTACATTTCCAGTACGAGTATCGGAATTAAAGAAGGCGAGTTGGTCGACGGTGATGACCTTTCCTTGATGTGGGAAACGTACCACACGAAAAAGGGTCGACACAACTGCGCTCATGGAATCAATCCAGTTGCGGCCAAGCATAAGATTGTAATCAAGGGGAGCATCAAAGACTTCCAATTTGAATTGGACCATTTTTCCTTCTAACTGATGGGCAACGAAGGGAGGACATCGTAGGGCTTAAAACCGGAGCCATTGAAGGCTTTGAGAGTGTTTTGGGATTCGTTCAAAGGGGGAGAGCCAATGGTTTTCCAGCAAGTAAGAGACATGACACACGTCGAGGCACCCTCGTTGATAACGATTTGACAATTGTTTTTGTTAGAGACAATCACTTGGATCTGGAATGGGATTTGAGGGGGTAACCTTGGAATGTGATCTTCCAAGTCAAAGATTATTAAATTTGTATCCGTCGGGTTGATTCCACCGATATCTTTCAACAGTGCCTTCCGTTGTGTGGGAAAACTTTGAAGGACTTCAAGGGCTGACATCGCAGCAGGTGCTTGGGCCAGATCTTCAACAATATTGTAGTTCTAGCCAGCATGAGCATGTGGATTGAAAGTTGATTTCCGAACGACGCCCTTTGGGGGGGGTCGAAGCACTGTGTCGAGGCTCGGTCGTTCGAGATGAAGAGTACCGTTGGTAGGTGGAGTCATGGGAGAGGGTTGTACCAAGGAAGGAGGTAGATCGTCAACCTTCTCTTTAGAGGGAGAATAATATTTGGCTCGAGTAGTGAATGTAATGTCGCTCAGCTTCGATTTTCTAGTACACATCAATACATAGGATGTAGTAGAAGATGAGGATTGGTCATGAATGACCAACTGAGCTTGTTGTTGAGATAGGAAGGGTTGGGAAAAAATGGCCGGAGCAGGTGGTTTTGGAGCTCCTTGAAGGAACTTGTTAACCTCGGGGTGTCGTGGAAAATCCTTCATGTAGTGATCATCACCACAGATAAGACAAGGGTATCGAGGTTTGCGCTTATCCCGATTGTCAATAGGTGTAGTTTTGGTTTGCTTTGCTTGAGAAGTATTTTTGTCCTCCTTATTCTTACCCCTTCCCTTTTTGCATTTGTTTTTACCGGTTGGGGTAGATTGAACGACATTTACCTCAGAAGTCTTTTCGGTGGGAGGGGCAGGAGACGAAGCATTTTGAACATTAGAAGAAGCAGGTTTGGGGTTGGTGCTTGAGGCGGAATGTGGTTGGGCCTGGAAAGTGCCAATCACATCGTCGGCTGCATGTGAAGCAGCTAGAGTAGTTGAAGTGGTGGAAGTGGAAGGACGAGGTAAGTCAGGTAGTAAATCGTAGAGGGTACCTGTTTGCGAGTAAACGAGGTCAAGATATTGAGCACGACTTATGGCCTGTTCTTTCGTGACTACTCCACCCATGGCAATGTCACGAACGATGTCATTCACAAATGATTTTGTGAACCATTCTGCCAACAAGTGATCGGGGATTTCAAGTTTAATAAGATGTTGTCATCATCGCCACTCATGAATGTGATCGGATATATGAGTGGCCTTGTTCTGTTTGAAAGAAGTCAAAATCTCGGTCCCCATGTCATAACAAATCGGTAACTGGTAGTGTGTGAGGAAATCCATAGCTAGGGTGTTGAAGTCACAGAAGGAACCTCGTGGCAATTCTATATACCACTTCACAGCAGAACCTATGAGGTTTCGTTGAAAAAGGCATAAACGAATAGACTCATCCATCAATGAGTTGGATGGACACCTAGGTGAAAATTCATAACGTGATTGTTCAATTCCTCTCCCGCTTTGTCGTCGAATTTAGGAATGTCCGATGGTAGCTTGGCTGGTATAACAGGCCATTGAGGAGAGTGATGAATTGGATCATTTAAAATCCTTGACAAATCCGGAAGATCCAAAGTGGCCAAAAAGGGTAATTGTCGATTCACCTGCGGGTACTGGTGGCGTTGGGGAGGAAGCCCCGTCGGAAAACCAATAGGACCATAAGTAGTCTGCATATAATGTGAAGACCCAGGCAGATTCGGTGGTGGTTGAATATGATAGTAGCTCATGGGATTGTACCCTGGAACAGGGACGTGAGTTTGAGCAGTCGAGCCCCAAATAGGATTGAATGAACCTGGATATGGTTGGCCCATACTAGGGGGCATTATGGATGCAGCTGGAAACTGTTGCCCCCCAGTCGATTGAGGAGGATATTGTATCAGATGATTCCAATACTGGGACAAGGACGGAGGTATGTTTTGTCCATAAGGTGGGGTCGGTCCTCCTATCGAAGGTGGTGTTCCAATTAGGGGTAGTGTTCCAATTGGGGGTTGTGTTCCAATTATAATTTGCGTTCCAATAGGAATTTTCCCACTGAAAGAGGGTTGAGTCATGCCACCTTGGTGAAATTGTCCACCAACAGGAATCTGGTAATTTGGTGTGAATGATGGAATAGTGCCACTAGGATTAAAACTGCCAGTAGAAGATGAGGAAAGTCCTCCAAAAGGAAATTGAGGGAGTGTCAGAATAAAACTGGGAAGAGAGTGCCCAGAAGAAGAAGGACCACCAAGAGAGTCGGATGGGGTTTGCATAGGAGTGGGAATGGAAGCATTCAACGCACGGTATCTGGGTGGTAGTGTCAGAGTGACGTTGGGCATACGTGGTGTGCTGATGGGAGCGAGACTAATCGTGGTAAACCCGGTGTGAACACTCATAGTATCTGTGTGATGGGCCATTTTGATAGGGACGGTAAAGTGATAGGTGGTAGTAAACGGTATTGTCTCTGGACTAGAAATTTTAGAGATCACAGGCGGGGTGATTTCGGAAATCACAGGTGAGTCTGGACCAAAAAGGTCCCGTCAAAAAACACCCGTAGACCAAAAAATATCTTGGCCTTCTATGCCTGGAAAGGGTCCAACTGGTGATCCAGAAGATGTAACAACTAAGTCTCTGGACGAATTTAGTCGCATAAACGGTCGCTCAGAATCAAGGTGAAGTCTAAAATCCTCTCGAGTATTGGTGATTCAAAAATGTTCAAGAGAGTCAATTCGTTCCACTTGTGGTGTGGTGACGTCTGGGACTTCACTCCATTGAGGAGAGCCCTCAGGTGAACTTGTAGGCAAGGATTGAGAACCTTCTAGATGCTCTGGAGATAAACCCTGCATTATATGTGAACAACATGGAGGATCTATTATAAATGAGCAACAAACTTATGAAGAAAACTCTTATGGTCAACTTTGGTAAACAAACAACAAGCACTAGTAAACAAAATCTAGGAAGCAACACCAAGCAAACAAAACCTTCTAATTCCGAAGTCACTAGTTGGTGATGAAATCCAACGTCGCAACAACAAGACGAGAAGGGGTTGGGCTAGGGTGGAAAAGTTACGCTGACGACCTGCTTAACAGACTTACACCCTGGTGCAAGCTCCCACACATAATCGTGGGTATATCCTCCAAGGAGCCCGAGTGAGTTTGGCCAATGTCGATTCCAGGTACTGTGAAGAATTTCCCCTTCACAGTCACCTTGTGTAAGACCCTAGAAAGATAGGCCGCTAAGGTTACCACTGACAACAATAAATCCTGGGGGGACAATCGACAATCCAATCCACACACAAGGATAGGGTATCTAGCCCGAAATCAACTCAAAAGGCTTCCACTCATCATTGTGGGTATACCTCTGAGTGACCCCCGTAATACATGCAATCTCTACACCGATATCAACAAAGCAGGGTGAGTAACTCTGTCAATATCAATGTGACCTTGTTTTTGACCCTTGTGTGAGAAGGGCTTCCTAGGACAAGATGTTGCAAATGGAATTTAACACTCCTTAACACAAGTTGTTATTGTTTGTTTTGTGCTTTGGAGAGTGTATCTCTCTTCCTATTCCAAAACGCTAGCCTAGCTAAATGTTGGTGTAATAGAGCCCTAGAAAAGAGTTACTAGTTAAATTTTACAATTGCGCAGTGTTATTAAGGGTTGTTGTTACTCAAAGGAAGCAGAGATAAAACTGATGTTGTATAAGACTCTGACCCAATGATGCATGGATAAGAATGAAATATAAAAATTTTCATTCAATGAATCCTATGTATGGGAGGGAAAGAGAAGTTTTCGGATCAAACTTGAACTACAAGACACAATTTCCTTTAAAATGCAATTGCAACAAATCACGCAAAAATAACAATTCTCTATTGTTTATTTTTCAATAACTTCAACAACTGATTTTCAATAACTTCAACAATTGATTTTCAATACTTTCGAAGACGAAAATGTTTTTTGAAAGAAAAATGTTTATTCACTTTTCAAAAAGGACCTACACCATGATGGTGAGAGTGCAGAAAATCAAAAACTAATGAACAAGCAATAGATAAAAACCCAAACCAAATCTTTCAATGGAAACAAAAATAACAAGCAAACCAGACTAGTCTTTTCAATTGCATGAAAAAAATGAGTTTTCAAACAATGAGCAAATGATAAAGACAAAGAATCTTGACTTTCAACCGATCATTGGTTCTTAACCAAACAAGCACACTCAGATTCCGAAATCAGAGAGTATATCTTTGCAGAGAAAATTCAAGAAACGAAAGTCAAGAAAAATGGATAGGAAGAGTCTTGATTTCCTAAGACTGTTCATGCACAAGAACGAAGACAAGAAAACATCAACCAATGGTCCAAAACACTCTTGTTAATCACCTATACTGATCTAAGCAGTTGATCATGCCAAAGTCTTAAAGCCAAAATTTTGAAAAAAAGGGTTCGCAGGATGAAAGTTTTACACAATGCGAGAATAGTTCATTCTTGCAGGTGAGCTTTGAGCAGAGTGTGAGAACCTCGCACTGAACCTAAAAGCAGGGTGCGAACTCAGCATATTCTTGCAGGCCACTGTGGAGTGCAATGCGAGAATGTCTGAAACTAATCAAATTTTTGGAAGAAGACACAAAATTTAAAGAGGCCACTGGACCCAGAGGGTCTATCAGGGTATCCTGAAGACTCAGAGATTGATATGAATGGAGAAAGGTAAGGCAAGAGCAAATGGCCAAGGAAAAATACCAAAAACCACAAAGAAAATGGGTTATATCCTTAGCAGAGTCGCCAATTTTGTTATCGGACTAATCGGTAGGTGTGGACACTAACAGATCTCCCTAGATCCACCTGGATCTAGAACAAAACAGGGCAGGACATGACTCTTTCCCTAAGTTTTGATCATTGAATTATCTAGTAGGAAGGAACAAGTAACATACCTTTATATCGCTTCCTAGGGTCTCTATTGCTCCCGCTTCGCTCCAGTTCTCTCGTGAAGTCAAGACCAAGAAAACACAAACCAACCAAATTGAAGATAGAAAAATATATTCAACTGTCAACTTATGTGTATGATCAAGGAATTACACAATAAAGTGAGAATAGATTTATGGGAAAGGGACATGTCACTGTATCACATTAATTGAAAGTAGAAGATTACAACCTGATCGCCTTGATGTCACAAGCTTCCTTTTGGTGTCTCTTGGCTCCAACACACACACACTTGCTCAATCCTTGTATGAAGAAGATCAAATCCTCTTGATAGACTTGCTAGAGTCTCCAAGCTCCTGTTCAAGCTAAGTCCTTCACACAATTCTTTCACCAATTCTTCAATGAATCTTGCTTAACCTTTTCCATGAGAATTCCATCAATATATAAGAAAGAATGAGATGGTTACTTGGATAAGAATGATCCCACAATATCAGGGAATCTAGTACAAGGATAACCATTTGAATGCCAACCCATTCTTCTAGAAGATTCCCTTCTAGAACCATCGAGAATCCATCTTTTTCCAAGATTTAGAACAATTTCGCACCCTAGCTATGTAGCACAGTGCGAGAAGTTCACACCCTAGCTTAAGGCAGCCTATGAGAATGGGTCATTCTCGCACCCTAGTATATTAGCAACTTGCGAACTCTCTTCAAAAGTAAGTTTTCTGGGAAGAGATGAATGTCAGTTTTCTCAGGAGAAAGTTATTATGAGGAGCCTGAGTACACCATCATCAATACACCATCATGATGACCAAAATCATGGGTAACACCTTCCCAGAGAAAAGCCTTGTTAACCGCTTTAGGATCTACCGAGACTTGTAATCCAGGTACAATCATGTTGGATACAATTGACTTAAAACCTCGTCTGCCTTACCACGTAGCATTTCAGATAGTATTGGCTTATCCCACGAAAAATTTTACTCAAAATATCTTCCGCATGGTGGTTGATGAGGGTGCATCGACATGTGTTATTTCATTGGCATGTTGGAAGGCCATTGGATAGCTCGTTTTGTCTCTGTCACCTACTCTCCTCATCACTTTTGATAGTCATTCATTCTGACCACATGGTATCGTTCCTTCTTTCCCCGTGCAGTTAGGAGGGAAGACCGTGTGTGTCGAAGTAGAGGTAGTCGATGCTCCTCTCGACTATAACCTCTTGTTAGGAAGGAGTTGGACTTATTCCATGTAAGCGGTGGTTGCTACAGTTTTTGGGGTCTTGTTGTTTCCACATGAGGGTCGGATAGTGACCATTGATCAATTGTCTTTCTCCAGACCTGACCCTGCATTGGGGGCATCCACGATCCCGATGATTGATAATCCTCAACTAGGTGTTGTCAATGTAGGGGTTGGTTTGTGCCCATCTTTGATGGGTACCTTCGATTACCCTCCACCTCAAGGCGATATCAAGTTTATATCCAATCACCATAAGGTTGAAATTTTTCAAGTTTCGTTTTTTCTGCACGACTCACTTTGATGATTCGTAGATACTTCCTTCCCCATCAGCCACGATGGATGGGAAAGGGCACCCAGGCATGTCCATGCCCTTGTCCACAGCTGAATTAGCATACTCTTTAGTCCAACAAACTTCAGCCCACACTGATCTAGCTCCCGCACAAGAGTTTGATCCACTTCAAGAGCCTAATTGGGCTCAAGGTTCTCTCGCTCGCACCGATTCATTAGACTTAGTCTTGCCCTCTGATGAAGCAATAATTGAAGCAATGACTAGTCCGGACAAACCCTGGGAAGATCTTCATCACAAATTATACTTCCTCCCAAAGTTAAGCCGAATCAAAGCAGGAGAATTCATCGTGACTATGATGGGAGATCGGTTTTGTCCTATTAATCTCTTAGCTACCCATGAAGTTTATGCTGAGGGTAATATGGCAACCATCGATGAAACCATACCGATCAATATCTCCCGAAACCCTGGAATCATGGAAAATGTCTTCGTCAGAGATGACTGCTCCCCGGAGAGATTCAACTCTATACAGATCTTTTCAAATAATTATGCGACGTTTTTTCCTGGTCTTATGAGGAAATGCCAGGTATCGATCCAAAAATAGTTGAACATGAAATCACAACGTATCCTGATGCCAAGCCTGTTCGGAAAAAACTTCGTCCAGTTAACCCCAAGAAAGCAATAGCCATTGAGGTTGAGGTTGAGAAATTGCTAAAAGATGGTTTTATCTATCCTATCCATTTGACCCAATGGGTGTCAAACCCCGTGCCGATCAATAAAAAACAAGGCACAATTCGTGTATGTACAGACTTTCGTGATTTGAACAAGGCTTGTCCCAAAGATAATTTTCCCACACCTTTCATCGACCAGATCATTGATGAATGTGCGGGTTGCGAAGCCTTTTCTTTCATAGATGGTTTTTCGGGATATAATCAAATACAAATCAAACCCGAAGACCTACACAAAACGACATTCATTTGTCCATAGGGTACATTCGCGTATCATAAGATGCCTTTCGGTCTAAAAAATGTTGGAGCCACCTTTCAGCAGGCCATGTCTTTTTATTTCCATGACCTTAAGCATATAGTCGAGGCCTATTTAGATGATTTATCATTTCGATCTTGCAAGAGAACGAATCATCCCACACACCTCCGACTTATCTTCGAACATTGTCGCTACTTTCGGATTCGCTTGAATCCAAACAAGTGCAGTTTCTGCGTAATGTCAAGACGATTGTTAGGTTTCATAGTGTCAACAACAGATATCATGGTCGATCCTCTCAAGGTTGAGGCAATAATTCAGTTTCTCCCCCCCACGCACAATCCTTCAACTTCAGAGTCTACAGGGCAAGGCAAATTTTCTAAGATTCTTTATCGCTAACTACGCCGATATCACCAAGGGCTTCATGCGCTTACTTAAAAAAGACGTTGCTTTTTATTGGGACGATGTTTCTCAATGCTCTTTCGCCGCATTGAAACATGCACTCACAACTGCCTCTCTACTCCGGCCACCTAACTATAACAAGGATTTCCTATTACACCTGGCTGCAGCGGAGTCAACCATTGGCATGGTCTTAGTTCAGGAAGATGACTTGTTCTCAAAATATGTCATCTATTACCTGAGCCAAGGCCTCATAGGACTGAAACTCAATTATTCTCACATCGAAAAACTTGCGTTGGCAGCAGTCCATGCTCTTCAACAGTTCTGTCATTATGTTCTGTTTCGCAAGACCACCGTCATTGTTGTCGTGAATCCATTTCAGTACATGTTGACACGACGGGTAATAGGTGGAAAAATCAGTAGATGGATTGTCATCCTCTAGGATTTTGACTTGGATTTCATTTCAGCGAAGTCCAAAAAGTCACTGGTCTTTGCAGAACTTATTTCGGAACTTCCGGTTGAGTCAGGTGATCTTGTGCCCGAAGAGTCGCCTATTAGAGGAGATATGCTTTTGATCATCTCTTCGGATCCCTGGTACGGAGATATACTTATCTATCTCTAGACTTTGAAGTGCCCCACTACTGCTTCTCGTGATGAGTGTCGACGCATATGCCATCAGGATAAGAATTATCTCATACTCAATGATACATTGTATCAGAGAGGTGTAGACTGCATCCTACGCCGATGTCTCACTCACGAAGAAGCGATTATCGTGCTTAACGATTGCCATACCGGACCTTGTAGCGGTCACTTGTCTGAGTTGGCAACAGCCCAAAAGATTCTACGCGTAGGTTACTTCTGGCCGACGCTTATCAAAGATTGTGTCGAATCGGTCAAGAAGTGCCACCCATGCCAAATCTTCTCTCGGAAGATGAGGGCACATCCCGCTCCCATGTTTCCTGTCATCACAATTGGTCCCTTCACTAAGTGAGGGATTGATTACACTACATGAAACCTTCCTTCATCAAGGGGGCACCGCTATATCATTGTAGTTGTAGACTACTTTACAAAGTGGGTCGAAGCTATGCCAACGTTTAAAGATGATGGAGAGATTGCAACTCTCTTTTTATTCAATCATATAATAGCAAGGTTCGGAATCCCGAGGGATATTGTCACTGACCATGGTAGTCACTTTCAGAACTAGATGATGATTGAGTTAACATCAAATCTTGGGCTACGGAAAGAACATTCATCACCCTACTACCCCCAAGCAAATGGGCAAGTGGAAGCTATAAACAAAACTCTTAAGACCATTCTACAACGAACTATCAACTCAGCCAAGTCAAATTGGCATTTGATGTTATACTTAGCATTATGGTCTTACCAAACATCTGTTAAGACTACAACCAGTTTCTCACCTTTTCAACTCGTTTACGGGTTGGAGGTATTCTTGCCCATCAAATGTTAGATCCTGTCTCTAAAATTGGCAGTACAATTACTGCCAGACACTTCTCCACTTGAAGAACAGTTAGTATACCTTGAGAAACTCAATGAGAAACATCGTGATGCATCCCTGTCCAATGAGGCTCACAAACATAAGGTCAAGTGTCAGTATGATAGGCCCGTTCATCCTTGAATTTTCTCTAAAGGAAACCTTGTCCTGGTCTATGACCAAGATAAGGACCCCCTGGGGGCAGGGAACTTCAAACCCATGTGGTTCGGACCTTTCATCATAAAAGAGGTTTTAAAAAAGGGCACTTATCGTCTGGTTGATTTTGAAGGGAATGCTTTGGCGGAGCCTAGAAATGGGCTCTACCTCAAGAAGTATTACTCATAGGCAGGTCATTGTGGGTAACTTTTTGTAACATATGTATAGTCTTTGTACTATTATTTTTTAGTTTCTTTTAGTGTTATGGACGTGTCATTGATGTTATCTTTCGTCACTGTGGCAGATGTCAATTGATTCCGAGGTGTTCATTGGGTATGCAGACGGTGCGAGTCGACACACTTGGAGGCTTGCCTCCGCAGCTTGGGTAATCTTTACACCTCAAGGCCAGTTATTATCTTCCGGAGGTATATGCTTAGGTGACACCAAAAATAATGTCACTGAGTATAGTGCAGTTATTGAGTTGCTTCGTGACACTTTGTCATTAGGTATCTCTCATCTTCGGGTCTATCTCGATGCTCAACTGGTTGTGTCTCAGTTAAACAGAGTATAACGGGTTCATGATCCAACTTTACACCGACGATTCCTTGTGGTACATCTCTTAGAATGAAAATTTGATTATATTACATATTTTCATGTTCCTAGGATATTAAACCAAGTTACAGATACTCTAGCTAATCAAATTTTAGATTGGCATCTTGCACATATATGAAAGAACATTCACATAAATATGTAAATACATCTTTTACACATGATCCATAAGACACAAAATACAAAAAACCATTTATAATATCATAAAGTTACCAGAGAACATAGATGGACGCAAGCGCCTCAAAAATATAACCGATAACGAGTCACAAGTCTTATGCCCTCAAAAAATATATACAAGTAGTGCTCGTGAAACGTCAAAATGTCTAGCTAAAGTTAGGGCCTTTGGGCCTTGTTATACTGGTCCACAACGTTGGCTAAACGCCAAAGCAACTGGACCCACGTCCGTGGTGCCCCCAGTACATGAGGCTGCATAGATGGTGGCAGGTCCTCAATCTCTGCCATCGGGACCGTGTGAGTGAGCGCAGTAAAGTTACGCTCGACTCATCTCAATACCCTCTCAGCCTCCTCAGCTGGAAGATATCTTGCCACTGTTGGAGCCCCTGCAGCGGCAAGTGCATCCCCTGGCCGAGGACGACGCCTATTCCTTGCATAGTCAACGGGTCGCACTGGTCCCACATCTGCACACAATGAACACATATTCGTCAAATACTCTGGTATAACAAAAAAATGATATATATAATGAAAACAACATAAAAATTACATATGTTTAAAACACAACAAAAACTACAAAGGTGGATACTTACCCATCTCCCCTCGTTCCTCACCAAGAGGTACTGGTATCTCAGGGTCTCTCGAGAAATCATTCCCGGCATAGGGGTAATCCTCTATAACCGGGATTTGTCGTGACAGCCACGCAAAGAAGTCATCATCGAAGGACTCATTGGTCCTTCTGCCACCCTATCATGGTAGTAATACTACCCATCTACACATAGTAGGAAGAGAGGCCTGATGTCCTCATACCACTACTCGAGGAATAAAACTCGGAACTCTCTCAAAAAAGAACGAACACAGAATGGTCCCAAACCCAAAGTTCCTATGTGTCCACAAACGGAAATTTGTCAGCTGTCTTTTCATACACTCAAGCAATGTGGTACTCCAATAAAAAACTTGTGCATTTAGGCACTGGACTGCACAGTTCATCTGTGCACGGGACGCCTGATTTAGAGCCGCAGAACCAGTAATTCACCCAATAAGTAATACTATCGCCTGTAGCGATAAGTTAGTGATCTTTCTTATGGGCACCTGCATTCTCGAGCGGTCTGTATCATCTGCATAGTATAGGCCTATCAATTCCACTATGTTATGCGGCCCCGAAGGAAAATTCTGGAAATTGACTAGTTCCCCTCTCCTGGAGAGGCCAGTCAAAAAGTAAATATCCTCGACCATAGGCACCAATGATTTCCCCTCTAACATGAATTTCTCTGCATCTGGATGCCAGTAGTCAACCAAGGCATTCAGTAGCCTAGGTTGTGTCCGCATGAAAGGACATAGAAAAAACTTGAGTAACCCACACTGCATCAATGTAGCCATAGCATTGGGGTCTTCCCCGACCAACTCATTCACCTCTTCATGCTCCCTTTCTCTCCAATGGGCATACATCCTGCAAAACACCAAGGTTCAGGAGGGTTAACCCTTGATTTTTAAGCCTTTTTTTTCAATAAGGGGGTCCATGCGTGCTGTAATGGTGAAAGTCACGTGTACACGCATGCAAATCTTACTCTTCTCGAATGTACATGTGGCATGTTCTGAGACATCCCGCGTGGACCTAGAGATGACCTTTTAAAGGTCGACACCCCCCCTAAAAAATGAAACCCAATGCAAAAATAAAGACTTAAAATGCAAGTTAAGGGAGTTTGTACTTACTTGGTCCAGACAGAAGTTCGTTTTGTCCACTGTAGCTCCCGGAATCACCGCTTTTGACAAAGGGGGTCTTTTGGCTCCAGAGTCAATTTCCAAATCAGCAATGGTGACAATGAGCTGCCAGCTTCTATTTATAGACTTTTTGGCCTCTTTTTGTCACTTTTTTGGCCTCCCTTATCATTTCTTTATACCAAAAACCATTTAGAGTGATTCAGGAGTTGCATAGGAGGGATATGATCGGGTATTGGGACAATTTTTTGGAGTTCTGAGCAATTTTCGACAGTCCATGAATTTTATTTTTTTTTCGAGGATCAACTTGAGCATATAGATTAGGTTTCTACCCTAACTTTTGTATCTCGTTGTCTTTTTCCTTCGCCATAGGATCGATCCCATCAGGTTGTGACACAGAACCATCATAGCTACTTTATAAGTGTCATGATTTGGTGGTAGAGCTTACTGGAACATGGATTCCCTAGGTAGATCCTGGTTGCATTATGGTATCCATGCTGTCTCTAAAACACTGTAGGCTCAGGAGTCCTTGTTGTTTTTCCTGAATACGAGTTTGAGCCTCATTTTCATAATTCTCCTTCGCTCTTGACCTCACCCTCAGGACTCCTAAAAAATAACAGCTCTTCTTTTAATCCCTTTTCAGACCCTATAAACATGAAAATATTGTCGAGCAATCTTGTGGCCTTTCACGCTCGTTAAAATGAAATTTGAAGTCACATCTGTTTGGCGGTAGTTTACCCCTTTTTCGGTTCAAACAGTCAACTGTACGAACAAAGGTATACTCTATGGAACTTCAGTTCTATAGAATAGTACTCTTTGGTATAATTTTATCCCTTTTTCGGGCCTGAGGGACTAAACTTACGAAGAAGGAACCCCCACGGAGTTCATAGTTAAGCTCTTTCCAGACTCCCTAAAATTGAAAAGATCGTTGAGTGACCTTATTCTTTCACACTCGTTAAATTGGTCCAGAAGAACATTCTCGATGGAGTCCATAGTTAATATTCTTTCAGACTCTTTAAAAATGAAAAAATGGTTGAGTGATCTTGTCCTTATCACACTCGTTAAAATGGTTTTGAATAAGACATCTTGTCGGTGCTAGTTTAGCCCTTTTTCGAACCGACTAGACTATCTTCGAAAAAGGTACCCCAATGGAGTCTCCTTTTATGATTTTTTAGACTCTCTAAACATGAAAAAGCATTGATCTTACCTTCTCTGGGCTCGTTAAAATTACATTGAAGGACGTTACCATTGTATGTTTTGTTAACCGCATTTGCATACCCTATACGCCAGCCTTGTAGCACTTTGCTTCTGCATCTTAACACCCTTGGCCCCTGGAGGATTTTTCCCAAGTATCATTATTCTGAACATCAGTCTTGTCTTTGTGCCTTGAGCTTGTATGTTTGTCACACTCGTTCCTCCATTGTAACATAACATTCCTTTATTCTTTTTTTCAAAATTATTGAAAAAGACAAAAAAAAACAAATATACCCCAAAAAGAGGAAGGGAAAAGTATTTTCTTTATTGGCAGCATAATGAGTCGCCCTTGTATAAATCACATCTATCCGTTTTTTTTTCAAACTATGGGATGTAATACGACCTTAGGAAGTTGTTCTCGATACATAGAGTTGAGTCCTCCTCCGTTTGGTTATTCTTCCAAACCTATGGAGAGTTTGCGTTGCCTCTTGCTTCGTAAAATTATGATTAATGCCATGTTGCCTAAGTCTCATCATTTGTCGTGTTGCTGTCCAAGGGAAGTTTATACCAAGCCTGAGTCAGCCCCTCTGCAATTTGTCTCTTGCCCTCATACCCGGCCATCCTAAATGTCCAATCATGTCCTTGTTCGAAATCAATGAAGCCTTCAGTCTGATCATCAAGATTATCTAGTCCATGACCGAAGAGCCATTGAAGACCTCTGGGTAGTGAATTCGTACACTCATATTACACTCCTACCTTGAGTTTTGAAGATTTTGAAGTTGTTGCTCGAGCTCTGAAGATCTCATCTCCAGCCATCAAGCCGTATCAACTTCTAGAAGATGGATACTCTATATGTATATCTTTTTGATTTCGAGATGTAGCTCTGTTGTGTATTGTTCATAGCTACACTTTATATAGTTATTTGACATGGATCTACAGTGTATTTGATTGGTAGCCATGATTCTATTTTATCCCAAGCATGGGTATGCCCGCCTCGGTGAGACATGTGTTATTTTGCAGATGGCGCCTCCCGGTTCCTGGTCCTTGGGCTCACTTGTTCAGCACATCAGTAAATATTGGTAATGTATTTCGGCCATCAGATGCTCTTCTGACCTCACACATTAGGGGGCATCTATTATAACCCTAATTTGCACCATACATGCTTACCTGGCATCAAGCCATCTCAGATCCCTTCTTTGCCAAAGCATTGTTGAACAACTCTTTAAAAAACCTCTTTTATAAGGGCCCACGCGCCCTACTCCATTACTGCACACGTGTACACGCTAGCTGACCTAAAACATCCCGCGTGTACCGACAAAAGCACGAAAAATGGAAAGTTGTCGATGGAACACACAGCTTTGGGTGAGTTAACTGAAACTCTTGGCCATGCATGGCCGAGGGTTCATCCAAATACCTAGATTCTTCTAGCCTATAAAAGAAGGGCTAGGGGTCCCATTTGGAGGAGGAGAAATAGAGTAAATAAACTCTGCCCAATTGCATATTCCCATTGTCCCAACCCTTTATCCATCCTTGTGCAAGAAGAGATACAACACAAAGAAGTTGGAGGACATTTGAAGAGGAGCCCAAGATCAGAATTTGCAGAGCAATGGCCGATCTCGACATTGTAAGTTGATTCATTAAAGTTAATAATAAAGAAATGTTTTTCCCATCCCACTATATGAGTTATTCATAGTTCAGTAAATATATGTTTGAATCTCTAACCCATTAGTCTATAGGTAAAATGCATGTGTAGTTTGTTGCTTGTTTTGTACGCAGGTCAATCTTGAGAGGATAGCTGCCAACAAGCGATCAAGCATGAAAGGGGATCGACATCGAACATCCAGAACAAGGTATGTTGGTCTAACCATGTATTTGTTGAAAAGGAATGGGGTTTAAGTCTGGGGATGAAGGTAGAAAGTAGATTTCTTTTGGTCATATCTACATGCATAAGATAACCCTATTTGCTAGTCCGTAAGGGGATTTCCCTCACAACAATATTATAAGTACAAAACAACATATCATAATTACTTAAAGGCATGCATATGTATAAAAATTAAAAGAACAAAAGGAAACTAAAAAAAATTGATTGTAGACCAAACAAGAAAGCTATGAAAGAAAAATAATATACATAGAGAAAGACAAGTCTAGGTATTCCCAAAGAAATATTTTATTAAATTAAGTTATTTGTATAGCCAAGAGAAACCCAAATAATTCTAACAATCAAATTAGCTTCCTGTAAACAAGATGTCTTTGTGACCATATGTTGTTCGCACCAATTTAAATCCAAGTGGGATGAAACCCTATGTAGTGTGAAGTCTTTAATAAATCCACACTCACATTGTTTGAAGGGTACCTGGGATCATGGTAGTGT
This sequence comes from Picea glauca, assembly GCA_000966675.3. NCBI lineage: Eukaryota > Viridiplantae > Streptophyta > Pinopsida > Pinales > Pinaceae > Picea > Picea glauca. Next base: position 319,655 of record JZKD02S0236467.1, read on the forward strand.
TATTCATATATTACATGAAGCAAATACATGAAATTTACCTCCAGAGGGAAGCATCTTTGTTTTCACCCTAGTGTTAGACCTTAGATTGTAGCATGCCTACCATTGCTAGCATTATTAGGCCATGGAAGGACTAAGAGAATGGACTTAGATATGATGGAGTAACGAAACAAAGCTATAATTGTTCTCTAATTTCTCCTCCCTTTGCTCAAGCACCCTTCCTCTCTTTTTATAAGAGGTGGGAGGGTAGTTGAATATATGCAACTATTGCCTCTTCAATTTACTCTAGAAATTAATTTCTAGATTTTAAAATTTTGAATTTAATAGAGCATGAATTTTTAAGGTCATAAAGGATGATATAACCCCGGGGGGGATATATGGGGTTATATGTATATGATAGGACTCAAGGGCGGAATACATGGGGTTAAATATTTATGTAATGGGGTGAATGCATGTGTAATAATGGTTGGCCTTATAAAGGAGCCACATGTGCAATATATGAATAGGCATATATACAGATTATGTAGTCATTATTGAGGAATGTGTGATTTGGATATATGAATGTATTGGAGTATTTGGAGGAGGTTCTCCTATTTTTTAATGAGTTATTGTGTAACTCATCTCTCTTATCTATCTTGAATTTGTGTTCCATGCTCACATTTGGTGTACATGGTGTATACTACAATTTCATGACATGTAACACCCTTAATTTCAAAGATTTGAGGACAAATATTTTTGAAGGAGGGTACTATGATATGAACCCAAGGGGGGGGGGAATATATGGGGTTAAATGTATATGATAGGACCCCATGAGTGACACATATGGGGTTACATGCATATGTAATGGGGTAAATGTATATGCAATTGTGGTTGGCCTAATATAAGGGCCACATGTACAATATGTGAATAGGTATATATAGAGAACATGTAGTCATTATTGATGTGATTAGGATATATTTATGTATTGGGGTATTTGGAGGAGGTTCTCCTATTCTTTAATAAGTTATTGTGTAACTCATCTTTCTCGTCTATCTTGGAGTTGTGCTCCACACTCACATTTGGTGCACATGGTGTGTACTACAGTTTCTTATGATATTTTAAGGTTTTGGTACATAACAAAGGCCAAAAGGAAACTAAGGTCCTAGGTCATTATGGGTATCACTTCAACTAGTGTGAAGATGAAAATAATTTCATTGATGCATAAATTGTTCTAAAGTCCATTTTAAAACAATTTTGAAATTAAGTAGCTCATCCATTATCCATTCCACATTATATATATAAATTGTGAACAACAGTGCATGTTTGGGATAGTTATGTATCATAGTTTTATGGACTCTTATTTACGTATTTATGCACATGTTTTCATGGATTGTTGATGATACTGGAAAACAATATATAATATATATATTGTTTTCCAG
>JZKD02S0236467.1:323104-334811 GCA_000966675.3 Picea glauca
ATGGTTTTCCAGTATCATCAACAATCCAAATATATATGTGTGTGTGTGTCCTATTGTCCAACATCATTGACAACCCATCAAAACATGTGCATAAATACATAGATAAGAGTCCATAAAACTATTCTACATAACTATACCAAACATGCACTACTATTGATCCATCAAGGAAATTGTATCACATGGTGTTTGGGCATTGATTAAACATACACATAGTCACAATATATGCTTTGTCCAAATGAAACATGATCCTAAACATCATAGAGCAGGCTGATAATATCCCGAGTCAATCATAGTAGCTCTATTAAATCATAACAGCTCTGTTATTGCCCCTTTAGGCACACCATTTTTAAAAGGTGGGATTTCTTCAACAATGATACCCAAGTGAGAGTTCCTCTCTTTTCTTCTAATATGTAATTACTAATGAAACCTCTTTATGCAAATTACCCATGATCATAATTAATGTAATAAATGATACCAAATAAACCGACCTTAATAAATACCTTCAAAATGCATGAATTCAATACCTGAGATTAAGTGGCAAGGGTACCTATGTGTAATAGAGGATGGGCATTAAAACATGAGAAAAGTGTTGGGATGGAAATATGGGGAAAGAGACCTAATGGAAAGAAATTTACACATAATTTAAACCTCTTTCATTCACTATTACTCTTTCGACACGTGCCCTTGTATTAAAAAATCACAACATCTGTGACTTTGAAGTCATCCATCTTGGATTTCAAACTTTAAATCACTTCAATATTCTTCATTCATCAAGCTCAACTACATGAATTCAAAATAAATCATGTAATACAATCAACATGTTGAAGGCCAATCATATGCCAAATAAACTCAACCTTATACCTCACTTCAAATCATGGGATAACATTAAAAATGTGAGCCATGAATGCATGTAAAAACACAAGATGAACCCACTGTAACAAATCGTAAAGAGTTTAGGCACTATCATTTTCCATATATAGTCCTCACTGGATAAAAAAAGACGTGCATTCAAATTCCATAATGTAATGCAAACAAAATGGTTTTGAGGAGTCAATATAGAGAACAACTAATATGGTTGAAGCCTTTTCGTGCACCAAAAAATATCCCAAATAAATCTTTGTTCGGGTATATATATATTCAAGGATCTAATTGTCTATGCATTAAAATAATATTATGTATGCTTCAATAATATCCTAATATAGTCCATGCATAACATGCTCATTATAATAGAAGAAAATCAAACTCTTATGCAATATCTAATAATTGAGACAAAAATTTATGCACAAAGGCAACAACGGATCTGGATTTATGAGCAGAACAAACTGACTAATAGATTGAATACAATAACACAGAGATACAGAGAACAACAATATATATCGAGTGAACAATAACTTCGATTGAATAAATGAAATAGGCTGAAACTGTAAAACTGCAGAACTGAAAACAACTTGCTTGAATGGTGGTAGCTATCTATGATAAGAGATGTGGTTGTTATGTGCATCCGTTTGAGCATAATGATTACAATGAGGTTCTAGAGGCCTTTTTAACTTTACTCATGAATGTCAAAACTCTAGACATCCAAAAACCTAACCCTAGGAGGTGAAACACCAAAAGTTATGTAGGACTCGCTGGGTAAGTTCATACCTCAACTTCCCTTGGTCGTAACTTTTTCATACGACCTCCGTTTTAGGCACGTGATAGACCGTTGGAAAGGTCCTTTCACGAAATACACATTATGTTGTCAAACTATGATGTTGTCTATAGTTTGACTGTGGAAATCCAAAAAAACATTGTTTAGAGCCCCAAAATGGCCCTAGAAGTACATAAAGATGTGTTGACATGAAAACTTCCAAAACAATCCAGTTGGATTCAGTGGGAGGCCACCAATATCCACCTAGAAGACGTGTAGGGATTTAGAAAACCCTATAAGTGCAGAACCCACAATTACAAAGAAGTACATAAGAACGTGTTGAACTAAAAATTGTCAAGAGGAGCTAGTTGGAATAGGTGGGTGGCTGCCAATATCCACCTGGATCAGTCCTCCCCCCTTAGGAAGCAATGGTCTCCATTGCGTTGAGTTCCCCCCATCAGGAGAGGAAACTTATGCTGAATTTGGCCCCAGGTTAGCCACTTTCCTTGGTGTAGGATTTGTCTTTCCTTGACAACTTGATAAAGATGGATCCTTTGTTGGCGAGTGCCCTTGACCTGTGTGTCCACTATCTGATTAGTGGCTTCGTGTTCCATGTAGTCATGGTTGAACTCTATTGGTTTCAGTTGTTCTACGATATTTGAGGTGTCCAATAGTGGTGGAAAATATGGCCGAAGGAGGTCCACATTGAACACTGGGTGCAAGCCAAGGAAGGGTGGAGTGTTGAGCTCAAAATCATTTCTACCCACAACCTTGGTGATAGTGTAAGGCACTCTTTCTGCAAATGTAACCAGACCTTGTTTCCCACCTGAAATTGGTGTGGTACATTGTGTTGATCATGGTGTTTCTTATACTTAGCATTGGCTTAAATATCTCATGGACCTGTTGGCGAATGTGTTGAATCCTCTCAATGAATCTGGTGGCTTTGTCAGCCTCAGACTGAAAATGGAAAGATTCTTCATGTGTGGTTGCAAGAGGTAGTGAAGCATCAATGGGACCCAATGGTTGGAATCCCATCCCCACTTGAAATGTGTTATGGCCGATGGAGCTATGGAGAATCCTTTTGTAGTTGTGTTGAACATAGGGAAGACTCTCATCCCATGTACATGAATTCTTAGGGTTGTACATGCATAGGATGTGCACAATCATCTGATTGACGACCTTTGTTTTTCCATCGGTTTGGGGGTGGAAAGTAGTGGATTTAGTGAGCTTGGTGTCCAACAATGACCAGAGACTCGACCAAAATGTGTTGAGGAACCTCTTGTCCTGATCGGAGATGTTGGTCTGTGGTATCCCAAAATGGACTCACGTCCGTTTGAGGAAGAGATTGGTAGTATATGTCGTTGTGATGCACTTCTTGTAGGCTGTGAGGATGGCCATCTTCAAAAACCGATCAACTACCACAAATACACAATCATTGAATTTCTTGGTGGATGGAAGGCCAGACATGTAATCCATCAGGATGGCTTCCGAAGGCCTCTCGAGAGTAGGAAGAGGGGTGTATAATCCTTGTTTCTTGATGGTTGTCTTGGCAATGACAAGGTAGTGCAAGATATGATATAATTGATGATGTCCTATCGAAGTTTTGGCCAATAAAAATATTTTTGTAGAATGACCACAGTTTTCTCCATGCCAAATTGTCCTTCCATATGATTATAGTGAGCCTCCCAAATCAGCTTTGCATGCTTGCTTGCAGGAACACGGAGATGGCCCAGATGGCATAACAGTATGTCCTGAATGTGAAAATCAATGACAATCGCATATGTACCCAAGAGATGATAGGTGGCGACAAAGTCTGGATCTTGCTGATAAATTTAGGGCCACTCAGATGCCTCATGTCCACAAGAATGGAGCATGGTGGTGAGTGCAGCCACAGGAGGTTGAATGAGAAAGTTAGTGACACAATTTGTGGTACATGTCTTATACTTGATGTTGAGATGGAACTGTTGTAGGTAGGTGGACCATTTCTGATGGCAGTCATTCTGCAACTTCCCCTGTGTCTGTATGAACTGTAGATGCTTGTGATCAGTGTGGATGATTGTCTCCTTTCCCATAGTGTAATGTTTCCATTGACGACAAGCATGTACAATGGAATATATTTCCTTGTCATAGGTGGGGTATTTACAAACAATATATGAGATTGTCTCACTATGGTATGCTACCAGATGACCATGTTGAATGAGAACTGCGCCTACAGCATACTCAGATGCATTAGTCAAAGGCAATTTATGATTAGAAAGACCATGAATCATGGAGTCTATGATGGCCAAGGTTTCTTCCTCTAACAACTTGTTGACTTGTTGCTTGGAAGTAGGGGGGAAAGGGTTAGAATCCATGTATGAACTCCTTGGCATATCCCATATTTGGTGCCCTTCAAGGGGATTTTTAGAATAGTTTACCTCTCCTCATCCATAACCATGTTTCTAACACAAATCTGAACTAGGATTAACTCCTGAGGAAAGAAGTATGTGTCCTAAACTTGAAACCAATTTGTTTTTGGCATTGGTTATTTCTCAAGGAATAAATTTGACCTCTTTCTAATCTCGAATACCGGAGTGGGGTTGATGGTACCTTTCCAACACCACAATATCTCATTTAAGAGTTCAAACATGTCGCTTATGGAAATTGAACCTGGGTGGGGAGGTTAACAACCAATTCTCCCCACCACCCAATCTAGACCCAACTGACATAGCATTGTCTCTCTTACTTAATTTTTTGTAGTTTATATTTCTTGAATATTTGTTCAATAATCACCATTTATCCTAGTTAAGTACATTACAATTGGTATCGGAGATTTTTCCCATGCCAACATGTACTCAAATTTTAGAACTAGAGACATGTTCTAACCTATTAAACATAAATATATGTCATTAAGAAGGTAAAACTATTAGTTGGGAAGCATTCATACATGGAATACAAGTGGAGTCACCCAGTTGGATACCCTTGTACACCTGCATTGGTACCTTGGCAAGTAGTATCACATTAGGAAAAATATACCAATGGATTCAATCTTCCAAATACCTTTGGGTATATTGGAAGCCCCTCAGGTGCACCTGAAATTAGACTTGCATAAACCTCTAGGCCATCATGTTGCTATATTACACCAAGAACAACAATCAAGGAGATCATTGTCGTGTACCAAGGAATTGGGAAATACAACTAAGGGTATGACCTATCCTCCTTAGTTGGTGCCATGAAAGATTCAACTAAGTACTATGTTGGAAACCCTTAGGTATATTAGAGATATATAGCACTTGAAACTCATTTTTCTATAAGACTTTGCAAACCCTATCCTATACAAAGAAGGTTGATAAAAAACAATTTTGGTGGAATATAAAAAAATTGTGAATCATGTTAGTGCAGTAATGCTCAAACATGAGTAATACTCCTACTAGAGTTTTTAAAAAGAAAATGGTTGGGGCCAACCTATACCATTGTTAGAGACCTATCTAAAAATATTCCTTTTGTCACTCAATAAGTTTACCATCAAATACAAATTTCCCATCCTATTTATTGATGATCTCTTAGATGAGCTTCATGGTGCCAATTTCTTAACTAAATTGAACCTTTGTTTCAGATACCACCAAATAAAGATGAAGGAGGTGGATATTCCTAAGAAAACTTCCCACAAACATGAGACATTACGAGTTTTTAGTGATTCCTTTTGGTCTTTGCAATGCCCCATCCACCTTTCAGAGCCTCATGAATAAGCTTTTTTGTCCCTTTCTATGCAACTTTTCACTTGTATTCTTTGATGATATCCTAATTTATAGAAAAGGTTGCGAAACACATGTGGATAATGTTGATAAATCCCTCCAACTTCGATGATATAACCAATTATTCCTCAAACATTCCAAATGTGTTTTTGGTTCTTCTAGGGTGGAATACTTGGGTCACATCATCAATTAGGATGAAGCGTGAGTGTAACCCAAGAAAATTGAAGCTTTGTGAAATTGGCCACATCCCACAACTATGAAAAGCTTATGTGNTATGGATCTATGTGTTAAAGACTCAAATTTGAACATAGCCACCAGACATACACTGTGGATATATGCACCAATACAATCTGAATATACTCCAACCCAACCTGAATCTGACAGAAAAGATACAGGGTCTTCATATCCACCACTCTATAGTACGAATCTAACCATGTGAATACATGTGTTGGAGTCAAACATGGTAGAAACCACTTGATTACCAGTTAATGATGAGAACCATTAACAAGTGCGAGGGAAATCACCATTAATGTCAATGAATCCCAAGGTACACTAGTACAATCCAACGAATGTGAATTAATGAGCTAAAGTTGAACACTCGGTGGAATCTCCCGATCAGGGGTCAATAATGAAAACCCACTGTCGAAAGCGAGGAAACCTTCCATTGAGGCATGCAAGTTCCAAGGTACCAATTATTTTCTAAGTCTGATTCCTAGATAATGAGTTGAAGTCAACAGGAAAAGACTCGTCACAGGAGGGCCTTAATGTATCCCCCATCAATGACATGAAACGGGTAAAAATATTTGAGGTAGATCAGAGTAACAAGTGATTTAGGACTGACTAAGGGATGACCGACACAATAGAAGGCTTAAGGACTACAGAAATGGCCGACGCAATAGAGGGATTTCTAGGTTGAACATCTCTTTGAACATATTGACGACACAACAACTATCCTGGGAAATACTGACTCAACAACAGGGATCATAGACCAATTTGTAATCTTATAAGGAGTAGGATCAAGAGACGAGCAGATTTTCCAACCTAGACACAAAGCGAGTGAAAGGGTGTCATGTTCAAAAGCGACTCTTCCATGGAATACAGGTTTAGACACATTTCTTTCCCAATATTTCCCCCACAATTTCTGGCGAGTACCTCTTTATTTTTATGCAAGCTTGAAGAGGATAACATATGCTTGTCAATTTAAGCTCATCCTTCAGACGAGTCCCTCGAAGTATGTTTAACGAACCCTAAGAAGGAGTGGTTGGGTCCCATATGGGCCTTTCGATGTTTGTTTAATGAGTCCAAAGAAAGAAAACTCGAGGCTTTTTCATGTTTAGAGAGTCTGAAAAACACTTAAAGAGAACTCTCTCAGTTCCTTTTCGTAAAGTAGTCTGATGAGACTGAAAAAGAGATAAACTATCGCTCAATAGACGTTTTCTTCAAATACTTTAACAAGAGTGAAGAGAACAAGGTCACTCGACAATCTTTTCATGTTTAGAGAGTCTGAAAACTGCTTAAAGGGAACTCTAGTGGGTTCCTTTTTCGTATAACCTTTACAAGTCCAAAAAAGTGATAAAAGTATACTCGGTTACATTCTCATTGATTTACGAGCATGAGAAAGAACAAAGACTAATCTCGGGATTGTTTTCAATTTTACACAAGATTTAAAACAAAACAAAACTATGCTTGGGATAGATTTTATTTTTACACAAGCTTAAAAACTAAACAAAACTATGCTTGAACCTGGTTTCATTTTTACACAAGCTTGAACCAGAGGAAACTATGCTTTAGGTAGGTGGTTTCATTTTTACACAAGCTTGAACCAAAGGAAACTATGCTTGAGACAGGTGGTTTCATTTTTACACAAGCTTGAACCATAGAAAACTATGCTTGAGACAGGTGGTTTCATTTTTACACAAGCTTGAACCATAGAAAACTATGCTTGGACTTCCCACCGCAGAACACATGGATGGTTGGAACTTAGCCCCCAGCTTAAGAAACTAACGTCTCTACTTCAGCATGAAGTCCATAGGTTGAGGCAAATTCCCCCCAAGCTTCGTTTTGTCCAACTGCGAAGGAGAATGAAAGGAAGCTTCAAAAACTAGACGAAGGACTTGACTCGAATAGAGAGGGGGGAAACTATTTCATTTTTTAATGAGCTTGACATAGAAACAAGAACTATGCTCGTAACCTATGCTTCGTGTTTTAACGAGGTTTCCATAGAGACCAAAAAAATATCCTCGTAAGTGGTTTCATTTTTTAACGAGCTTGAAATCAGAAAACCATGCTCAAAGACCTATGTTTCATTTTTTAACAAGGTTGCCTCAGAGACGCAAAAAACTATCCTCGGAGTCTTATTGATCATGGATTCCAAGAGGATAATGCTCTGGAAGGACACCATGTCAAGGGACAAAACTCAGTCATGGTTTCCAAGAAGTCTTCACTGGAAGGAAGAAACACACTCTGGAAGGACAACATGTCGAGGGTCGCGATAGGAGTAAAGAGATTAGGCTCTAACAACCCTATCGAAGAGATCACCATGTCAACTATTGAATCTAAGTCATCATAAATTGAAGCCATGAGTGACAACGCCACATAATTGACCTGTGGCAGGGGCGATACCGTGTGCATATAAGAACCATTCAGGGAGGCAATCCAGGCGGGGTCAACGAATGAAAGTTGATCAACAATTACAACTTGTCCATCGTGAGGGAAAGATATCACACGAAAAGAGTAGGCACAATAGCTTTCATGGCATAGACATAATCTCGCCCAAGGAGTAAAGAAAAATCCAAGGGGTCTTGGACTACCATGACGTCAATAAAGACAGTTTTCCTTCCCAAAGTTACAGGAAACTGAGGAAGGGTCCCTAAAGGTTGACTAGTTATTCTATTAAAAGCTAACATATTCTGCGTAACCGGCGCAAGTGGAGGACAACCCAAAGCTTTCCAAGCAAAAGAGGAAAAAATACTAATGGATGCACCTTCATCTATCAGTGTCTAAGGAACGTCTCGACCACAAACCTGTACTGTAATCTAGAAAGGAATGTGAGAGGGAAGACGAGGTCTAGTTAGCACACCCCAATCAAAATGGATGGCATCATAACTTGGAGGGTGTTCCATGGGAGAAGGAGGAATAACCCCCGGCATGGTAGATTTTGTATCAACGAGAAAAACATGGGCAGTATCGGGTTTACTGTCTAGCGGGAGAGTAGGATCGACTGATGGAGAAATCAGATCAACCACTTGGGTTTCATTCTCCAAGGGGAGAATGGGGTCAACAGGTGGAAACGGATCGACTGCTTAGGTTTCACTCTCTAACAGGAGAGTGGGATCGATCGAGGATGGGATTGGATCAACCACTTTGTCAATTGGTTCAATTAAGGACGTGACCAAATTGACCACTTGATCAATTGGACTGACCGACGGGGGAACCAGATTGATCATTCCATCAACTATAGGAGGGTCAAGAGTAAGCTTGTGATAAGTAGCTGGAAGTTGAGGTTGTGAAACAGGTATGTCTTCCAGGAATTTAAAGGCTTCTTCCATATGAGGGAAAAGGTGAGTTAGATGAATTCCTTTGCATAACATACACGAGAACTTGACTCTACTTTTATTCTTATCAACGATATCTTGACTAGTTGACGGGAGGTCATCAACGTGTTGTTTAGAGGCTGATGACAGGGGTTGGTGAGGGTGTGTAGACCAAGCTTCTATAACCTTGGATAGACCAGGGCAATCCTTAAGAAGACGGCTACCCTTACAAAGCCTGAAAGGGTACTTGGGCTTACAAGTTGTTTGGGTGATCTTGACATCATCAACACTCCAAGCACGATTAACAGTAACTAGTTGTTTTCCAACATGTTTGACAGTGGTTGGAAGTTTGGATCCTTGCTTAATTTTCTTCTTCTTATTCTTTCTTTTCTTCTTCTTATTCACCGGGTTACTAGCTTCGGAACTTTCACTCGATGAAGAAGATGAAACGGAAGGTGACCTTGCAAGCGAAGAAGGCGAAGAAGACCTTACTGATGAAGAAGGTGAAGGATCAACATGAGGTTGATTCTCTTGGGGGGAATTTCTTATGACTGAAGCACTAAATGCATTCGGGATTACCTGAGTGGAAAACAACCATACCGGTAATCCAATAGTGAGACCTGGAAGGCTCAAAGTAGCAATGTGAGGAGGACCAATGTTTCCATAAGAAGGAAAAACAAAAGGTTCCCCGGGAGCAGGGGTTCCTTCATTGGTCATTCCGAGAACTGACACCATTAAATAAATATCCAATCTAGAGTTCTCTAGGGAAAACAAATAGCACATGCTAAAAATCTAGTAAGCAAGTAAGTAAACAAAACCTTCTCACAATGAACGCACTAGTTGGTGATGAAATCCAACGTTGTGGGAACAAATTAAGAAGGGGTTGAGATAGAGTGGGTGGAAAAGTTACGTTGACAACCTACTTAACAGACTTACACCCTGATGCAAGCTCCCACACATAATCATGGGTATACCCTCCAAGGAGCCCGAGTGATTTTGGCCAACGTCGGTTCCAGGTACCGTGAAGACTTGCCCCTCCATAGTCACCTTCTGTAAAGACCCTAAAGATATAGGTCACTAAGGTTACCAATCACTATAGTGATGCCTGGAGAAACAGTCGATAGTCCAATCCACGTGCAAGGGCAGGGTATCTAGCCCGAAATCAAATTGAAAGGCTTCCACTCATCATTGTGGGTATACCTCTCAAGTGACCCCCATAATACACATAATCTCTACACCAAGACCAACAAAGCAAGGTGAGTAACTCTGCCAATCTCAATGCAACCTCGTGATTGACCCTTGTGTGAGAAGGGCTTCCTAGGACAAAATGTAGTAAGTGGATTTAACTCTCCCTATCACAAGATACTATGTTTGTTTGCAGCTTTGGAAAGTTATCTTTCACACCTATTCCAAAGCCCTACGACTAATCTAATGTAGGTTTGCTACCAAAAAAGATAAAAATGTCTAATCAATTTTTATAAGCGCTTTATTTTATGGATGTTGTTACTCAAAAGGAAAATGGCGTGGACAATATGATGTTTCGACCGACTCAAGAGTTATGCAAAGAGATGAAGATGCAATCTTTTCATTTCAATGAAAGCTATGCTATGAGAAGGAGAAAACATTTATCATTCCCAGATGCATAATGTCCCAAAATCTTAAAACTCGTCAATATCAATATTCTCAAGAAATGAGCAAAAAAGACTGTACACCAATGCACGATTCATGCCCCCCCCCCGCCGGCCATGAGGGGGAAAAATTTTCATAATTTAAGACCAAAAAATGCCAAGAATCGTGCAATTTCGCTACTTCAAATGCAAGGATGCCCCCAATCTAATATAAATCAAGAAATTAAATCTTTTTGTTTCAAAAATTTCACTAAAAGCAATAATGAACTTTGTTAAAACAAAGAAACCCAAACTAAAAGTTTTCTTTTAAAGTGAACTATTCAGAAAATATCTGATCTTTCCCTAAACAATTCTAAAGAAAACACACGCTTTGTAATTGAAAGACACTCAAAGAAAGAGACTAATCCTTCAAAACCAAACAAAGCAAAGATGGTTAAAAGCAACTCAAAGAATGTCAAGCAAACTGTAAATAGATCAATATAGGGTCCAAAAGCTCAATCCAGCTAATCAAAGCAAAATTGGGTCATCAAAAGATGAAAAGACCCAATCCAAAAAAGTTTACAAACAAGTTTGTAGCCTAGCAGTAGAGTACAGTGTGAGAATTAGGTATTCTCGCAGGCTAGACATTGGTAGGGTGCGAGAAGTTCGCACTCGATCTAATAGCAGGGTGCGAAAATCAATGGTTTTCACAGGCTGTAGAGAGGTACAGCGCGAGAATGTCTGTAATCAAAGAAAATTTTGAAAAAGGATAGGGAATCTAAGTGAACTTCTATATTCAAAGAGTCTGGATGGATGTCCCACAGACTCAGAAACCAGAAAACAAACAATCAAAGGAAGGGAAACTACACTAACTAGGAAACAATCTATTCCCCAGTATGGTCGCCAATTTTGTTATAGGATAAATCAGTAGGTGCAGACACTAACTGATCTCCCTAGATCCACCTAGATCTAAAACAAAACACACCAGAACATGACACTTTCCTTAAGTTTTAAATATTGAATTTACTAACTAAAGAGGAATGGGTGGCATACCATTTAAATGTCACTTCCTCTCGCCATCGCCATCCTAGCTCCATTCCAATTCTCATACAATGATGAACCTGCAAAAGAACACAACCAACCAAAGTGATAGTAATAGCATAAACTCAATATAAACCTATGTATGTGATCAAGGAATCATAC
>JZKD02S0236468.1:0-21403 GCA_000966675.3 Picea glauca
TTTAAAGTGATTAACAAGTAATTGGTTCATTAGTCTCATTGCTTACATCTATTGAAAGTCATTTTCTTGGGCTTGAAAAGTGTTGAATGGTTAAGTAGGAAAACACAATTAATTTTTCTTTCTATCTCTTGAAGGCAAGTTGTTCTTGCCCTAGTGCTCTTGTTTCATAGCAAGCTCTTATTGTGCATGTGATAGTCTCTACTTTTCAACCGTCTTATTTCCTTTTCATGTTTCCATGAACTCAATTTCTTAAGCTCAAGACAACACACTGAAAGCTAATTTAAGTTTCGGCCATATCACTAAATCACACCTAAAAAGTGCCTTAAAATCTTCTAAACACTCTAATAATCACCTAAAAGTCTACCTAATCAACTTATATACTTAATAGACTATTTAGGGTACCTTAGACCACCACCTTCACCATCTAAAATGGGGCTTGAGGAAAACAACAGAGGGTAGTGGTAGGGGACTGCCCCATGGTGCACCAGGTGTGTGTCCTCTCTGGAAAGTATTCTTGTTTTGGGTTGACTGGTTCTGCTAGGGTTGGCCTCGTTGCCATACTATCTTGAGCGTCCAACAGTTATTTGGAAATAGAAGGAGGCGGCTTTGGTGAAAGATAATTAAAATTTGATAAATCTTAAGAAAGCCTAATAATTAAACCCTGGACCAAACCTAATAAACTACTTGGGGGTTTAATAATTAAGAGTGTGGATCATCTTTGATAATCTTAACAATATTTGTGCTAAGTCTTCTAAATCTTCTTAAGTTTTTGTTGATCTTTCTCATGATGATAATGATGTGTTGATGATGATCTCATAAATGTGGTGATGTGATATAATGCTTTAGTCTTTTGATATCTTGCACACATAAGAAGTAAAACGTCGTTAGCTTGTTTTGTATCATTTGTATCCTAGTATTCTTTGATTGTAAGTAATTGTACATGGTATTCTTTAATTGGATTTATTTGTAAACTTGTAAATTATTTGTAATCTATTGTAACAAACAACCCTTTAACATAGTTGACCCCTTTCCCAATTTCTAGGCACTAGTCTTAGTTGACCTAGGGAAAAGGCTTGCCTCACATGCTAACCCCTGCATATTGCATTGTTGCCTTAGCATATTAGGATTAGAATCCCCCCTAACCTTTACAAAATAAAATTAACTCCCATAACCTAACTCTAACACATCTAGTAACTAAGGTCTACCCCCTTTGGCTTCCCTAGGAGTAAGCCTATATGGAAGAGGTTCTGGTCAAAGTGACAGCATGGGCTGTGAACCTAGGCATTGTGCCTCCAAGGACACACTAAGTGAGCTGGAATTAGCTCACGTTTGCAAGTGTGTATAAGGATGGAAACAAGGTTAAAGGTGGTTTCCTCATAATGGTCGATTCGGGCATGGTAGTGATTCTACACAATGGTCATAAATCAATATGTAGCCATAATATGGTTATATAGCATAACAACTAGCCCTTTATCCAATAATTAAAATATTATGTAGTGTGAAGGCGTGAAAGGCTATAATTTCATAGATGGGGCTAAACGATACCAAGTGTAACGTAGCTACTGTATGGCCAAAATTTCAACACTGTCTTCTCATCAGGCGATAGTACCCATAGTACTTAGGCAGATAATGGTGCTAAGTTATTTATAGATCAATAAGTTTTGGTACTTAGGATAATCATGGATAATTTAGGTGGATGATATTATTAATTTTCCACATAATCTCTTAACTTCTAATTATAGAAAAGAAAAGGGTGGTTTAAAAAGAGAACCTGAATTTCATGTTGTGTGATGCAAATGCTCTTGCTGTTAGGATCCCTTAGATTTTGTAATAGAAGGCTTGTCTTTAAATTTATGGGTTTAGATATGCTTAGAATGATTGATAATGATAAAATTCCTTGCAATTTTGCAGAGCTATGAAACTGAACTTTGAAATTTATGATGCAAATGCTCTGTTCCAATTTTTGATGTACTTAGGTTGTCTTTAAGCCTTCTGACCTTTGATCAATTGTGATAGAATAATCGATAATAATAGGTTTCCTTGCAATCCTGTGGAATCATGAAACTGGTACATTTGAAGAATTTTTTTGTCAATGCACTCGAATGTTGCAATTAGTGAACTGAAAATGCGATCACAAGCTTTATCAACAGACACTTTATTTATTATATATATATATATTTATATTTTTTTGCAAACCCAGTTTTCAGACAAGAGTTTGTCCAACTACGCCACTGAAGAGGTTTTCACAGCTGGAGGTGTTCTATACTTGGTGATGTCAGCCAGTATCTAGTTTTCTAACATCGCCAATGCTGGTAGCACCTAAAAACAGGTTTTCACTAATAGATCTTTTATTCCCGCCCCCTTTTTTTAGATATAAATGGAATAGAGGGGGATTATTGGTGGCAGAGCCACCTCGCCCAAAATGTTGAGATCCTTCTACTTGACCAATTCTTGAATGAATTCCTCCTTAGTTTGCAGATTTTGGTACAATCTCAACTAATGACCATTAGTCATTAGTAGTATCCTTGCTTCATCGATAGTGCGGAGCCTGATTGAGCCATTCGCGTGCACAGTGTCGATCTTGTATGGACCCAACCAACGAGTGTGAAATTTTCCTTTGAATTCTTTGCATCATGAATCAAATAGAAGGGCCCAATGCCCCACTTTGAACTTCTTCTCTTTGATGAATTTGTCATGCCACTTAACCCTCTGTTGCTGAAGTAAAGTAGTTTGATTTATTGCAGCCTAATGGATTTCGTCAAGCTCATTAATTTGATCAAGTCTGTGTTGTTGGGTTTTCGAGAGATCTAAGCCTACTTGTACTACAGTTCTCAATGTCTTGATTTCAAATTCAATCGGGAGAACCACACGTTTCCTGTATACCAAATCATAGGGGGTAAACTTTGTGGTGTTTCTCCAGGTAGTTTTGTAGGCCCATAGAGCCTCCGAAATTCTGTCGGCCCAATCCTTGTGATGATTTTTTTAGTTGGGATGGCCTCTAGTAATTTGTTTGTCACTTCTACCTGCTCATTTGTATGAGGTTGGTACGGCGTTGAAATTTAGTGTTTGATTTTGAATTGCTGAATAATGGATTGGATAATCCATGAAGTGAACTGGGTCCCTTGATCAGTGACAATTTCTCGGGGAACCTCGTAGTGGAAAAATATATCTTCATACAAGAAGTTAGTCATTGCTTCCTCTGCAGCCTTTGAAAGTGATTTAGCTTTGACCCATTTGGTCACATAGTCAGTGCACACCAGGATGTATGCCTTCTACTTTGATGGTGGGTTGATGGGTCCCATGAAGTCAAGGGCCCACTTCTCAAAGGGATTTATCTAAATCTATAGCTGGAGTGGTGTCTTGTATACTTTCATAGGTCACCCCATTCTTTGGCACTTGTCACAACTCCTAACATATTGCTTGGCATCCTGAAAGATGGTCGTCCAATAATATCCCAGGTGTAATATCTTGTTTGCAGTACTTTTGTCTGCAAAGTGGCCTCTGTACGGTTCATCATGACATGCTTTGATGATGTCATAAATTTGATCTTCTCGAACACAACGTCGGATGATGTGAAATGGCCCAGTATGAAAGAGGTATCCTTCAACCCCGGAATATGTTATGCTTTGTTGAATAATATTTTGTCGTTCTTTTGGTGACAAATGTTGCGAAAGCTTACCTGCAACCAAGTAGTTAGAAATATATGCAAACCATGGTGTGTTAGTGGATAAAGAAAACAAGTGTTCATATGGAAAAGTATCTTCTACAGGGATGGCTCCTTCTGTGTTCATGATTCTGGAGAGGAAATCAACAACTACATTTTCCCTCTCTCGCTTATCAATGATTGAGATGTCAAATTCATGTAGGAAGAGAAACCACCTAGTCACTCTATCGTTGGTTATAGGTTTATTCATAAGGTAACAAATGACAGAGTGATCGGTGCATATGAAGACAGAATAACCTGTGATGTAATGACAAAATTTATTAATAGCATATATGACAACAAGAAGATCTTTTTTGGCTACATTATAGTTCTTTTCAATAGGGGCAAGGTTCTTATTGACGTAATAAATGGCATATGGTCATTTCTCCTCTTTTTTCCCTAGAACAGCTCCAATATCTGTATCTAAGGCATATGTAGAGATATGGAAAGGTAGGGACCAGTTTGGACCTTGCAATATTGGTGCAATGGATAGTTTTTCTTTTAAAGTTTCGAATGTGGTTTGACATTGGTCATTCCATGAGAATTTTGTAGCTTTTGTTAGTAATTAGAATAAGGGTGATGCTATCTTTGTGAAATTTTAAATAAATCTTCGGTAGTATCCTGCATGACCTAGAAAATTGCAGACATCCTTCTAGGTTGTGGGCACCAAAAGCCTGCGAATGACCTCTATCTTAGCAGGGTCAACTTGGATTCCCACCGACGATATGTAGTGTCCTAATACAACTCCCTCAGTATGAAGAATATGGAATTTATCGTGGCTAAGAGAAAGGTTGGTCTCCTGGCATCTGATAAATACATTTTCTAAATTTTCCAAGGCTTCCTGAAAGGTATCTCCATAAATAGTGAAATCGTCCATATAAAATTCTACTCAATCATTGGTTAGGTCAGAGAATATAGCTAAGACAACTCTCTGGAATGTATCCAGGGAATTACATAATCCAAATGGTAGTAATCGATACACATAAGTTCCCCATAGGTAGGTGAAAGTAGCTTTATCTTGGTCTTGGAGGGCGATTTGTATTTGATTGTAGCCACTGGTGACCGAACCCATTGAGAAAAGAGAAATATTTCTTTCCTGCCAATGTATCCAAGACTTGATCAATGAATGGGAGTGGGAAATAATCTTTTAGGGTGGCCTTATTTAGTTCTCTATAGTCGACACAGATGATCCATTTTCCATTCTTTTTCGGTACAATAACTAAGGGTGAAACCCATTTACTATCAGAGATTGGGTAAATAAAACCTACATCAAGGAGTTTCTAGAGTTCCCCTTTTACTATATCTCTCAGTGTCGAATTCATTCTCCACTGAAGTTGTCGAAAAGGTCAGGAATCCTCCTTAATATAGATGTGATGTGTACATAGGTTAGGGTGGACTCCCTTCATGTCAATATAATCCCATGCGAAGGCAGAACTATATTTTCTTAGCATCTTTATGAGTTGTTTTTGTTGAGAGGAATCCAAATTATTGTCAATGTTTAAATTTTTTCTCGGAGTATATCTCGATAGCTAAGCTTTGTTCCTCATAAATAACATCCACAAGAACCAACCCATCTAGTGGTTGTATCAATTCAGTTGGTGAATAGGTTTCCTAGAAGTGTTCCCCTAAGATCTATTCTAAAGTCAAATGATCAGTTGTATGAGGATGCCCTATGTAAGTGTAGATAAGATCATCCTTAGTATCTTGTCTAAAGGTTGATGCTTGTTCAAGAGTCAACAAAGGTTGTCTAGGTTCCTCATCATTATCTTCAATCCAAGGGGAATTTTTAATTCATTGGAAGGCTTAGTAGGAGGATAGAGGGTTATCATATGGGAGATAGTCATATCCCATGACCTACAACCAATGTATGCATCGGAAGTGGCCAACCAGGGTCTTCCTAAGATCAGTAGATGGCCTCCTAGGTTGGCCTTTGGTTGTAGGACCATAAAGTTAGTGGGATACTACCATGAGTCTACAACAACAATTATAGCTTCTAGTGTTCCCTTGGGTTTTACTGTAGATCTATCTGCTAGTTCAAGGACTGTAGGGGTTGGTTGTAGACCAGGAAATTGAAGTTTTTCCATAGTTTCCTTGGTCATTACGTTTATGGTTTCCCCTAGGTCGATGAACGTATTAGATATGGAAGTATTATTAATGTTAACCGTAACAAATGGACTTCCTGGATCCATATACTTGGTCATATATGTTCTTCCTAGCATGATGTCATCTAGTTTTCCTATGACATGAACAGTGTCTGGATCTTTCTTTTTCCTTCCTAGTTTCTTAAGCAAAATTTCTTAAACAACCTTAGCATAGATCAAAACATCCTTAATAACTTGGAACAGAGGAATCTTAACACACACATTTCGAAGTTCCCCTAGGAGATCAAACTCTGGTTGTGTGGGGGACTTTTCTATACATAACCTTTCTAGATAAGGTGGTTTTGAGGAAAATTCTTGTTTTCTAGATTGTTTTGGGATAAAGTCTTGGTTTTCCTTGGAGGGGTTACCATTTTGATTATCTAGCTCAGAAGGAAACTTCTCATCATCCTATTATTCTTAGATTATGGGGGAAGTATGATCCTAAATCACTTTCCCTGATCATAAATGAATATCTTGACATTTTTCAGGGAAAATAACGTATGCTAGAAAGAAGGGTAGCTCAGTGTTGCAAGCAGGCTCGACTAATTTATTTTTTGTATTTGGTATTGGTTGGGTCAGTAATTATGTCAGTCTCGGAGGAGGTTGGTTGGATGGTAGTTGCAACTCTTGTTGATGTTGGACTGGCGGATGTAGTTGAGGAGTGGAATGTTGAAGAGTAGGCCCTCTCCAACCTTGTTTCCAAGGTTGGTCCTGGGTTTGGGGGTGCCATTGTTACCAGGGTGCAGGAGCATACCAATTTTATTGCGGATATTGATACTGAGTATAATATGGAGGAAATTGGGATTGCTCTTGTGTCATGCCTGGTGCCTTGGGTGGACATGGCTGCTTTTGGGCCACAAAACATATTTTTTATGTTTCCCAAGTGGCCCCCTGATAGATTTCCTTTAGCTCTAGTAAAGAAGGGAAACTCTTAGTATCATGATTTTGCTCACAGATACCACATACCTCTATGTTATCTAAAGGAAACTCCCTTAAAGGGTGTTTTTTTCGACACTTAGAATAGAAGATGGCTAATGCTAGGTTGAATTCTTCTTTCTTTTCTTTGCTTGAAAAGTATCCATTTGGGATCTAAGTGAACTAAGGATATCGGTCCTAAAATTGTCCAACATGTTTCCAATTTCGGTCCTAGTAACTTCTCCTCCTGATGATTTTGTGACCCTAGAGGCTAAATCTCCAGAAACTTTCCTAGACTTAGTGATACCTCGTGAATATCATTTACACAGTTCACAGATATCATCATAGGTCATCTCGGATATATCTCCTCCCCCCATAAGATTTAATGCATTCATGCAATCATCCTTGATCCCACTGAGAAAGATAATACGTAATGTTTCGGGATCAAGTGTGTTTTTCTTAGTCCTTTGCAAGTTGTATTGGAATCTCTTTACATAATCTTCAAGGGTTTCCTCTACCTTCTGTTTCATTCTAAAGATTTCTTCACGTATGTCCCTTACTTTACAATAATCCTAAAATTTGGTCATCTCAGATATATCTCCTCCCCCATAAGATTTAATGCATTCATACAATCATCCTTGATCCCACTGAGAAAGATAATACATAATGTTTTGGGATAGAGTGCGTTTTTCTTAATCCTTTGCAAGTTATATTGGAATCTCTTTACATAATCTTCAAGGGTTTCCTCCACCTTCTGTGTTATTCAAAAGATTTCTTCACGTATGTCCCTTACTTTACAATAATCTTGAATTTTTTTAAGAAATCTCTGCTTCATTTCGTCCTAGGTTTTGATAGAATTTCCTCTGAACCCCATGAACCAACTAAGAGTTGTTTATTTCAAGGTGGTGGGAAATAGTTTGAGTTTATGGGCATCATAATAGTAGTCATAGCTTCGGTAAGGACATAAAACTAGAAGAGGAAGGTGTCAGGGTCCTTGCTAGGAAATCCACGAAAATTTGGCAGAGCAGAGGGAAAAATGTTTTTCATTTTAAGTATGCCCTCAGAATCCTGAATAGGAAATTCAAATGTGATTGCCTCTTTTTGTTTTGATGTTTCCACTTCTTCTCCCATTTTTAAAATCTTTTCTCCCCGCAAAGATTCTTTTGAGGCAACAAAGTTTTCAGGTTCTTCAATAGGATTACTGTGTTTTTCTGAGTTGGATCCTTCAATGGGATGATATTGGTCTTAGGGAGATTCAGAGGAAGGAGGTTCTATGGATAAACCAATAGTAGAGCCTATTTCAGGCGGTCGTTCCAGGTTATTGGATGCTACGTGTGAGTAACAGTGAGTACTAGGAGTTTTTAGAGGGTCTCATTTTTCACCACTTTTATTGGCCTATTTATTAGTGTCACGGGTGGTCCTTGTACCACGTCCACGAGGTTTCTTAGTACCTTGAGTCATGAATCCTGTGGTGATTATTAAGCACAATATCCTGGGAAAGGGATATCAGAGGGTGATTTTCAAATCCCCGGGGGTTTCCCTTCAACATGGTATTTCTCCTACAATGATCCTAAAGAAAAAGTCTTAATTCCTTGAGTGCCTCCCCAACAACGACGCCAAAATGATGAGGTAAAAATATGACATCTAATTATTTGGAATTGTTTTATGCTCATTCATTTAATTTTATCAACCCGAGGTTCAACATGTACTTGTGAGGCACTAAATCACCTAAGAATGTGCATCAAAGATCACTATATCAAACAATTAAATGCTCAAAGACACTGTGCGACTTGTCAAGATTGAATATGAGAGGGTTGATGAGGTGTCCTATTGGGTACATCTTGCCCTAGGTCTGAAATTTCGTCTCCTTTAAGGCACTTTGGCTGAAATTAAGTGGTGCACATCTCTTGGAGGAGGCTTATATTGGTGTTTTTTGGCATTTTTCTTGGTGGAAAGTCTTCAACTAGGCTAAGTGCTAGATTATTCTAGGTGAATGTAAGTGATTTTATGAAATTGCTAGATTAAAACCCTAGGAGATCAACTACATGTTATTGTCCTCGTCTTAATAACTTTTCACCTACTAGATTGTGCTAGAAACCCTACCTTTTGAAGCAATGTACTAGAGCCCTACCATTGTAGCACTCTAGTATCACTTTCTTCATCAAGCCATTATTTACTTTGAGCTTGAGCTAAAGAAGAGGGAAAACCACTAGGGCCTAGGGTCACCTACTTCCTAGTAGCCCTTTTCCTTTTAGGGCTTGTTGATTGAGGCCTTGGGTTACCAACACCTCAACCATCATCCCTCTTTTTCCTTAGCTCACAAATTATCATTTGATTCCTTCAATATTGCTGCTACAAAAAAGTGACTCCATTAGCCCTAAAGACACTGATCTACACCTTCTATTTGATTGATTGATGAGAACAACACTTAAAACTTTTACCTCAAGCTATTTACTAACCTTTCCTAACCCTAGATTAGACTAATTCACTAACCTTCTTGTTTCTATTACAAAAGTAATATACAACTAATTATTATAGCAGTAAAATCTCTTAAAAGCAATTGCAAAAGTTGATTTTTACACTGCCTCATTAGCTTCTGATAGGTGCTAGGATATTGCTATTGTTGGATTATAATTTTTTATCTTTGTGAAGCTTATTTAAGGCATTGATTGTGAGGCTATCAACTTGTATACATTGGTGTTATAAAATTTATGTTTGCTTCACCTTTCATCAACTTATTGCTTTTATCGACAATTCCAAGGTTTTATGTGTTGATGAATGCAGCTATGTGAGACATTCTCCAACTTACAAACCTATGCGGTGTGGATCATTGAAACTATGTGAAGCCTTTCTCTTAGCTTACAAACCTGAGAGAAATCCCCTTATAAGGGTATGTGGTTCTTTCGTGAGAGAGATCTAGGAATGTAGAGATGACCTCCTCCATTCAAAGAGTTAAGAAGAACTCCAGATTATTATCGAGTGGGAAAGGCATTGAGTTAGGACGTGCCTGTGGTTGAGAACAAGGTGAACGTGTGAAATCCAAAAGTGTTGGGTGCATCGTCATGAGAACATAAATTAATATGATGTATTAGCCTCCTCTGAGAAATAGAGTAGACAAGAAGACTCTAGATGATTCTTCTGTGTGTGACAGTGGGATAGAAGATATGTAGAGTGGACGTGTCTGTGGACGAGCATAGGTGAACGTGTGAAGATATGGTTCTTCTATGTAATGTAGTGAATCAAAGCTATGACAACCCTATGGATGTGCCTCTAGTGGATGAGCACTAGTAGGTGTATCATATCCTTTTCCATATACTGTTCAAGAGTTAGACCTACTTGTAAACCTAATTGTTATGTAAAAGGTACAGGTCGACCCTACCTTAATGTGTCTAATAATAAATGCAAAAGATAATTAATATTGTTAATATAGTTAATATTAATTATAATAATAATAATAAATATAAAGTGACTTAGAGGGGCCAACCCTGTTGAGCCAATATACATCCTTGTTGATTGGACAAGTCTAATATAAGTAAGAGATGATTCCCCATTGTGGAATCATATCTTCCTTGTGTGTTTGGAAATTACAACAAATACATCCTACTTGGAAAAGGTGTGAAACTCTCTTGGGCACTAGTCTTCTAGGGCTTAAGCACCCTCTTGTGTGCTAGGTCATTCTTGGTGGTGAAATGTCTTTCTCTTGAAGAATATAACGAAGGATTTGGTTGGGTTTTCTTCCCTTGTTGAGAAGGGTTTCCTAGGATATTTCTTGTGTTCTTGTGCATGGTGTTTCTTCTTGTGATCTTGGTTGCTACAACATTCTTGTTTATGGTTAAGACATGATAAAAATGAAATAAACTACATGCTTAACCTAGATTATTGAAAAATCAACATGGTATCAGAGCATAGGTTTTGAAGATCCGATTTCACAAGCATTTTCCAGCTCCTTCTCTCACTCATTTGCAGAAACTGTACGAACCTCCCAAGGTTTCCAGAAAATTTGTACGGTCTCCTTTTCTGAGATATTTTCACCACTCAAAACTTGGATGCTTGGGCTGAAAAAGACAGAAGGGTGTGACCTCCTTCAGTGTACCTCCAACAAGTCTCGAATCTAAATTCTGGGCATTTCAAAATTTTGACCCTAATGGTTTCGCCAAAATTTTACAAAAAATTATGAATCATATTTCTAAAAATTTCTTGAAGAAGCTCCACATCTTACTAGGGCTATCATATTCATTAAAGGATTATTGTTGGCATTCATAAGCCCAACAAAACCTAAAATTGCTAGCCTAGTCTAGCCGCTAGGTTTTCTAGCCTAGTTGACAAGGGTTTGTGAAGATGAGAAAATGCATGATGGGAAGCAAGTTCAGTACAAAACTCCAAAGCAATGAAGACATCAACATCTCATCACTCTCAGGTATGATTCTTATCAATGACAATACTTGGATAATTGACAGTGGTGCCTCCAAGCATATGACCGGTATTAGAAATCATCTAACACAGTTTGTTGAGAAAGAAACACATCTACATGTTGTCCTTGGAGATGATGCTAGATATAATGTAAGAGGAGTTGGAACTTCTACTTTCCAACTAGATTTAGATATGTAGCTTAAACTATAAGTTCTATATGTACCCGGAATGAAGAGAAACCTTGTCTCTATTTCGGCCCTTGAAGACAAAGGTTACAAAATCACTTTCTCAGAAGGAAGAGTTCTTGCATGGCACAAAGACTCTCACATTATCTCTTCCAAAGTAATTGGTGTCAAAGAAAATAGCCTGTACAAGTTGACCATCAAACCAGTTCAAGCCTTATTACATAACACTATCATCTTGAGTGAGCTATGCCATAGAAGACTTGCTCACATTCATTATAGAGCTCTTCAAGATCTAGGGAAAATGGTAACAGGTCTACCAGAGATCCAGATCCAGCATAAAGGTGTTTGCAAAGGTTGTTCCCTTGGAAAAAATGTTAAAGGATCCTTTCCTAGCAGTGACAACAAAACCAAGGAAACCTTGGACTTGATACATTCATATGTATGTGGGCCAATGATTGTTGCATCCTTAAATGGGTACTTGTATTATGTAATCTTCATAGATGATAATTCCAGGAAAACTTGGATTTACTTTTTGAAGAACAAGGATGGAGTCCTTGCCAAGTTCCAAGAATTCAAAGCTTAGGTTGAAAACCTGACTAGAAGAAAAATCAAAGTATTGAGATAAGACAATGGAGGATAATACACCTCAAAAGAATTTAACAGTTTTTGTATTGAAGAAGGGATCAAGAGGGAGTTCACAGTTCCTTACAACCCTCAATAAAATGGGGTTGCTAAAAGGAAAAATAGAACTATTATTGAGGCAACTAAAGAAATGATACATGATCAGAGTCTACCTATGATTGTATGGGTAGAATCATGTATGACAACAATATATGTTCAAAACCGTAGTCCTCATCAGATCCTAAAGAACATTACTCTAGAAGAAGCTTTCATGAAAGTGAAGCCTGAGATAAGACACTTCAGAATATTTGGATGTCCAATGTACCTTCATGTACCCAAAGAAAAGAGATCCAAACTAGAACCCTCAGGAAGAAAGGGTACATTTGTAGGATACAACGAATCCTCAAAAGCATACCGAATATACATCCTAGGTCAAAGACAAATTGAACTAAGAAGAGATGTTACCTATGAAGAAGAAGTAGCTTTCCAGAAATCCAAAGAGGCTCAGATGGAAATTGATAGAAAAATAATACCTTCTCCCCCTTCAAAAGTTTAGAGGGAGAAAGATATCATTACAGATGAGCCAACAACTCAAGTTAATCCAGTTTCTCCAACAAATTATGATGCCCCAAGAAACATACCTAGAAATGTCACAGTTGGACATAAGAGACCTACTTGGGCTCGTCAAACTTTAGAAGAAGCATAAGGACATAAAGCTCCATAAGGAGCAACCATAGAAAGCAAGAGACCAAAAATATTCTGAAGCTACCTTTCAGCCATGACCCACATTATTGATTCAGAGCCATCCTGTCATGGAGAAGATGCATGTGAACAAGTTTGGCAACATGCCATGTGTAAGATCCCCTCATCAATATGACTGCAAGAAAAATGAAAGTACAAGGTTTTTTTTTGTGTGTGTTTTAAGCAAGGAAGCAATGATGACAACAGTTGAACCACACAACCTAACGACTAATCACACACATGACGATCAGGCAACAAACAACTATGACTCCATGCACTAGCTCTACGAGCGATGGGGCGAAACATGCGTAGATCAATTATGGATACGACTACCCACTCGACATAACAAAACAATGCCTACCAGCTAAGGGTCAACAAACTCCGGCCAGGTTATCATTTGCCCCTACCCATCAGGGCATACGATGATCCCCTCATCAGGCATCATGCCCTCATGAGATGATAGGCGTGATAGAAACCCTGGCACAACTTAGCACATATAGACAAAAAAACCAAGAATATTCAACACGCTAGGAGACCGCATTAACTGTCGAAACACAAGATGAATAAACCAAGCTACAAGTTGACAGATCACAAGATGACATCACTCAACTAAAGTGCACAATATATTAAATGACTTCGCCAAATAACCAAAGATGGAGGGATTTTGCATCTTTCTACTCATTAAATCCAATAGTTGGGAGCATCTGATGCTTAAGGAATCAATCTCCAAATCAAGGCATTAACAATATTCATTTTTTCTAAGAGAGCTTAAGGGTAAGAAAGGTTAAGGGACCTTCATTGTCATCAATCAGAACGCGAAACTATGTGAATTTTTCCAACACAAATTTGATGTCATATTACATTATTTTATAATTTGAACACAATATTCAGAATCACTTTTAAATGCACAAACATTCCACCTTGAGATTGAGATTTTATATATCCATGAACATTAATATTTAAATTAATAAAATTCAATAGATATAGGACTCCTTTTTCCACAAAAAATTGTGGGAGTGAACAGATTACGCTATCTAACTTTTAGGGATTTAACCTGTACTAAACACCATTTAAAAATGTATTAACAATAATAAAAATTTACTTGGAAATCTTATTTAATTACTGGTGAAATTCAATCTACCAAAATACAAGATTTGATAGTTGAGTGTATGTAATTGTAGGCAAAAATATATGTAATTGTTATTCAAGGGACTTACGCACCAAAGGAATCTCTCAACTAAATCAAATGGTTAAATATAAAAATAATAAGAGATATGTCATACACAGAAAGGATTATGGTTGTCAGATCAAATGGTTAAATACAAAAATATAAGAGATTTGTCATACGTAGAAAGGATTATGGTTGCTAGCCACCAAATAGCGTGGATTAAAAAAGATTCAATATCAAGTTAAAACGCAGTAGTAAAGAAATCAAGGGCCAATTCAATTGGTAGGGGGAAAACGCAGTAGTAACAAGATGGATGTAAAGGTAAAAAATAGTTGTATCATCTAGAACGTTGACCTGATAATGTGTCGACAAGCTCCAGCTCGCAGCCATAATATTAAATAGAAACGACCATAATATCAAAGAGAAACGCGACCATTATCCTCCAAAAGCGCAGGCATCCAATACACACACCATGACTAAAAAAATCATTGGTAAATCTTGGCAAAATTCACTGGTTTCACAGGTACATCACAAAGGAAATTGTTGGAGGAAAAAAACATAGGCAAAGTCCAGATATGATAACCAAACAAGGATGAGTTGTTGTGTAAATGTAACGAATCTAAAATGGTTGTGTAAAAAAACAAAGGGGACATGACAATGGTATTGCTATGAATACCAACTCTATATATATCAATAAAAGGTGGTTGGTTGCCACATAGACACAAAATCGCAGACCCAACATTCAACGTTGTCCAGGTAAATAACACACAGTCCCAACCACAGGTAGAAACACTGAGTACATAAGGATGAGGCTGGCATAAGAAGCATGAAAAAGGTGGGGAAGGGTCATCAACGCAACACCCAAGGGCATTGAAGGCTATAAAAAAGAACCTGAATTTGTAGTCGGCACAACATGTAAAATAGCAGGAATTATATATTAAATAATCCATTGCAAAATTTTCAATCAAATTCTTTTTAAATTACTTTGAAACTCAGTGGTAAGCAGTCACTATTTATCCATTAGAAAATGCCAATCAGATGAGGTGATTCACACTGATAAATAACTCGTTGTAACTTCCATTTGAACTAATTCTTTTCAATATGATTACAGTTAATTAAATCATTGTTGGTCTATTAAAATTCAAGGTGGAGAATGCTTAAAAAAACAAACGCTAACCATAAATCAATCAGAAACAAAGCCTCCACTACACACTGAATGCAACCCAAAAGTTCATGGTCAGTCCGGCATGAGAAATGCAGTCAATAAAATTTGCTCATTATACGTATCAATCACAGTATCAATGTATCAATCACAGGATCAGAATCCCTGTCATTGTATCATAATCGTTGATTTTTAGTATAAGAATGACTCTAAGCTTTATCAAATTTCGTTGTCAATAAAAGGTAGATTCGCAGGTAAGAAAAGGCTAAATTGGTAGCCAAAAGATGGGTAAATAAAACATTGTCTGAAGTAAAATTCATCTTACTCAAAATACAATGGCTGTCTAAAATGAAAAGCATGTAGTGGTCAAGTACTGGGCATTCAACAACTGACCAGAATTAAAAAGGTTTGTTGGGAAAATTTCACCCCTAAGTCAACGAAGTGCAGCTGAAAAAGTAGCATTCACTAAGAAAACAAAACAAAATATAACAATGTAGGAATGTTCAACAAGATATAAAAATGAGTTATAAAACGAGAAAACAAACGAGATATAAAAACGTCGAGTTAAAGAAAACTTCACCATCAATCAAATTTTGCAGGGTTAATTAAACACATCAAGGTGCAAGTCCAACAATTAGCCAAGGATGAACAACAGAGGTAGACGGTTGACAAGAACATCCCCTGCTCATCATCCATAGACAGAAAAGCAGGGGATTGAGATCCATGGGTCTATTAACGCCGAAGCAACGACTATAGATCAGGCTCCTGTCCGACTACTCAGGTGCGGACTAATGAGCTATGGATGAAGGCAAAGTAAACCACAATCATCTAAAAAATAAACCTCGGGATGGTCAAGACACGCGGGGATCGGAGGCCATGGGAAATCAATCAACATCAAGCCAAGGCTATGGTAAATTCAGTCATCAACTAGAACGCTAATACCATCATATTCTTTACCTAATTAAGCGTACAGACCTGAAATCATAAATCATATTAAAAATCTACCACGTAGGAATAAAGGAAGCATACCATTTCCCAATTGCTCTCTCTGAGTTGATGTCCCACTGCTCTGTGCCATTGCCGCTTACCGACCGATGAGACTTCACCGATACCTCCCATCCAATGCTAGGGGTACTCTTCTTCCACCTTAGCCCCCCGAGCTGCAAAGGGGCCACACACACAAACTAGAGAATCAACTAGCTCCTAGCTTGCCTCGCAAGGCTGAGCTACCACTCCTCACCGAGCTAGGTATCCCAACTCCCACAAGCTAATTTATTCAAGTATAGATTTTTGCATCATAACGTTACACATAATAGAAGAGATCCATCATCCTTCTCCTCCCTCCATTATATAGAGTTTCAAAGTCAAAAACTTTCCCAAAACCCTTTTTAATTCATTGTTCATTAATTTAATTCTTAATAATCCTCCCCGTACAAGTGTCACCCATCCCCTTCATTGCACCATACATTAATTTCCTTAATTAATTAATTACCCCTATTTCCCTCACCCACCAAAAATCATTCCTAGAATCGCTCCTAGGTGTCCCCATATTCCCTTACAAGTTTTAATGACTTTCCCTCTTACTAATTTACTAGTTGAGTTTGATTTTAGAAAGTTCTTGAATGCTATATACCTTACTAAGTTATGCTTTCTTCTTTTTCCTTGTTTCCCCTTTCTTTTATGTTTCCCATTTTTCCTAGTTTCCTAAATCTTTTAAATTTCCCTCTTTCCATTTCTATTTAAAACTCAAAAAGGCAAGTGCAGAAACTTACCCTTTTCCCTTTTTCTTTTAATGAATAAATTTTTAATTAGAATAATGTAATAAAACAATTATTTCCCCTTTTTAAATTTTATCCCAAAAGATTTTTATAAATCAATTTAATTTCTTACCCCCTTCTTGTCACAAGACGAATGATGATTATCAATATTATTTAATTATTTTTTTATCTTTATTTTTTTTTTATAAAAAGATAAAAAATTTATCACCAGTATCATTTAGACCGAGAATTCATTTTCCCAAGCTGGGCGACAGTTTATTAGGGCAATGTTTTAAATATTTCTTAAAACATTATTCATCCTAAGTCCATCTAGGTTTATCCTTTTATTAAATAACAATGCAACGTACCCTTCAGGACGCACTAGGTGCTCCAAGGGTGCCACTCGCCTCTTTTAGTTTCTCTTGTGCGACGTGCCCTTCAGGATGCACCACATGCTCCAAGGGTGTCACTCACCTCTTTCCATTTTTCTTGTGTGACGTACCCTTCAGGACACACCACGTGATCCAAGGGTGCCACTCACCTCTTGACTGACTTGGTAGACATCAATAACCCCTAGAGTCAACACTCTACCAACTGATCTTGTGGGAGACTAAGGGCCTCTAAGGAATAAGGCCCTTTCCTTATTGCACGCCCCTTAGAATTATCGTGAGAGGATGTCGCAGTCTTCCCTCACGACATCGTGGGTCCTCTCAAACTAGGTAATTGTTAACCTACAGTTCGAGCTATGACAGGAGTGCTAGTAGGTTGTGGCAGGGTCATTCTCCACACCTCTCCCTCAACATATCTGGTAGTCTCATGTGACCCCTCTACTCCACATGTGAGTCTGGTTGGCAAGCTATCATTAGGCTGCATCATCAATGAATCATGTCATAAATATATCCATAATCATATCATCTAATCATATGCACTAATATCACATATAAAACAATCAAACCCCAATAGTTCACTCCCCGACTTGATCCAGAGTCCAAGGGGTTCCATCGATGCCTTTTCATCCTCGAGGTACAAAATCTTGCACACTCAGTAAAACCAATTCAATAGCACCTGTCGATGTCAATGCAGAAAAACATGTCATCAACCCATAACGCCTCATAATCATAATCAAATGCTTAATGATATAATAATCTGGATCACATGCAATCAAGTGTCCTCAAAGAATAAGTTCGCTCAGTGTGCACGAGAGCGAGATGTTACACCATGAATGAAGAATATCAATCTATATTAAAAAATGATATATGGGATGTTGTTCCAAGACCAGAGGGAAAGTCTGTATTGACTTTCAAATGGATTTATAAAATCAAACACATTGTTGATGGAAGCATTGAAAAATACAAAGAAGGATTTGTGGCTAGAGGGTTTTCACAAATAGAGGGAGTTGACTATGACGAGACGTTTGCACTGGTAGCCAGATATACCTCCATCGGGTCTATCATTGCACTAGCTACTTCCATGGGATGGATGCTACATCAGATGGATGTAAAGACAACTTTTCTCAATGGTGAAATTGAGGAAGAATTTTATATTGAACATCCAGAAGGTTTCATTATGCACAACAAAAAATCTCCTATATGTAGGTTGAAGAATGCCCTATATGGCTTAAAAAAAGCACCACATGCTTGGTACAATAAAATGGATGGATTTTTAATGATTTTTGGGTTCAACAAAAGTACAGCTGACCCAAACTTGTATTATCACATTGATGGCAATAAGTGCATGATCTTAGTCCTTTATGTGGACGACCTCTTCCTCACCAATTCAGAAAGACTCATTACAGAATGAAAACAAGCCTTCACTGCCAAATTTGAAATAAAGGATTTGGGCCTAATGCATTATTTCTTGAGACTAGAAGTATGGCAGAGAAAAGATGAAATTTTCCTAAGTCAAGGAAAATAGACTTTGGAGATACTAAAGAAGTTCAAAATGACAGACTACAAATCCATGCCTACTCCAATGGTAATGGAATTCAAGAAGATGAGTGACACTAATTCAGGAGACGTTGATCCACACTTATATCAAAAACTTATTGGATCCTTGATGTATCTGGTTAAACACCAGACTAGACATTTGCTATGTAGTAAATGTGCTTATCCAGTTTATGAGCCAACCAAAACAGACACACTGGATAGCTGCAAAACACATATTAAGATACTTACAAGGCACAATTGGTTATGGTCTGAGATATGCAGCCAATGTGGACTTAAGATTGGAAGGATATGCCGATGCAGATTTG
Organism: Picea glauca; assembly: GCA_000966675.3. Lineage (NCBI taxonomy): Eukaryota > Viridiplantae > Streptophyta > Pinopsida > Pinales > Pinaceae > Picea > Picea glauca. The sequence goes on from JZKD02S0236468.1 coordinate 19,055, forward strand.
GCAGGAAGCACAGTGGACAAAAAGAGCACTTCAGGTTACTGCTTCACCTTAGGATCAACCATGGTTTCCTGGTGTAGCAGAAAACAAAGCTTTGTGGATTTAAGTACAAAAGAGGCAGAGTACATTGCACTGAGTGTGGCAATTCATGAAGCTGTATGGCTTTGTAAACTTTTTACATACTTGTTCAATCATGAGATGGATTCGACAACTATTCATTGTGACAACCAGAGTTGTGTAAATCTCTCCGAGAACCCAGTGTTTCATGACAAATCGAAACACATTGAAATCAAGTATCATTATATCAGAGACATGGTGCAGAGGAAGACAATACATGTACAGTATATTTCTACTCATGAATAAATTGCAGATATCTTCACTAAACCACTTGCCAAGACAAAGTTCGAGTATTTCGTGAGAGACTTGGCCTAATGGAAAATGCCTCCCTAGCTGAGAGGGAGTGTTGATGAATGCAGCTATGTGAGACATTATCCAGCTTACAAAATTGTGAGGTGTGAATCATTGTAGCTATGTGAAGTCTTTCTCTCATCTTACAAACTTTAGAGAAATCCCCTGAGAAGGGTATGTGGTTCCTGCATGAGACAGAGCTAGGAACGTAGAGATAACCTCATCCATTCAGAGAGTTGAGAAGAACTCCAGATGATTATCCAGTGGGAAAGGTGATCTGTTGAGTTAGGGCATGCATGTGGTTGAGCACAAGGTGAATGTGTGAAATCCCAAAGTGTTGGGTGCATCGTCATGAGAACATAAATGAAGATGATGTATTAGCCTCCTCTGAGCAGTAGAGTTGATGAGAAGACTCCAGATGATTCTCCTGTGTGTGACAGTGGGATAGAATATCTATAGAGTGTACGCGCCTGTGGACGAGCACAGGTGAACATGTGAAGAATTGGTTCTTCTGTGTAATGTAGTGAATTAGAGCTATGAAGTCCCTATTGATGTGCCTCTAGTGGATGAACAAGTAGGTGTATCAAATCCTTTGCTATATACTGTTCAAGAGTCAGACCTACCTGTAACCCAATTTTTTATGTAAAGGGTACAGGTCGACCCTACCTTAATGTGTCTAATAATAAATGCAAAAGATAATTAATATTGTTAATATTAATTATAATAATAATAATAAATATAAAGTGACTTAGAGAGGTCATCCCTGTTGATCCAATAGACATCTTTGTTGATTGGACAAGTCTAATATAAGTAAGAGATGATTCCCCATTGTGGAATCATATCTTCCTTGTGTGTTTGGAAATTACAACAAATACATCTACTTGGAAAAGGTGCACACCTCTCTTGGGTGCTAGTCTTCTAGCACTTAAGCACCCTCTTGTGCGCTAGGTCATTATTGGTGGTGAAAGGTCTTTCTCTTGAAGAATGTAGCAAAGGATTTGGCTGGGTTTTCTTCCCTTTTTGAGAAGGGTTTCCCAGGATATTTCTTGTGTTCTTCTGCATGGTGTTTCTTCTTGTGATCTTGGTTGTTGCAACATTCTTGTTTATGGTTAAGACATGATAAAAATGAAATGAACTACATGCTTAACCTAGCTTATTGAAAAATCAACATTATGAAGCACTAACATCAAATTGTACTTGCAAAAGATAGCGTTTTCTTGTTTCTTTGTTCTAGGCAGGTACACTCAAGCATATCATTGCTTCATGATCTAAAAATAGAAGGCTTACATGTTATGGTATGCAATCACCCTCTACTTCATTAAAATAAATTTACAGGACCTTGCTTCATGTGTTAAAATATGCAAGATAAACTTATGTGTTAAGTTCATGTATCTTCTTGTAAATTCTTATGTGTGAGGATATGTTTTTTTAAATGGTTATATATGTACTTTCAATAAATACAGAGCAACATAACTTGAAAAAAATAAACCATCAAACTCAGAACAATCACAACATGATAAAGGAGTTCACCCCCCTCCGGGCTAGATCTCCTTGAGCCTCCATCAATGGATTTGGCTCTCTGGGATTAATTTGTCAAAATTTCTTTTAAAAGATGATGCTCAACTCCAATGGAAAAACATACTGCACCATTGAGATCAAAACACATAAAAACGCCAAAAATGACTAATAGAACTCTGAAAATGGATCATGGCTCATGTGGGCATGACCTCTTCTACATGTAGCCATAAGCTTCCCTGAGCTTATATGTGGAAAAAACACCTGTAAAAGTCCTCAAAAGCCTATGAAACCTGTCCCAATGTGTTCAGAGAATAACAATTAGCCAAAAATGATTATTCAATCACAGAAAACAAACATAGGCTCACTAAAACATGTCCTCAATCAATGAGGGCTTCAAGCTCCCTAGAGCTTGCTGAAACTTCAATG
>JZKD02S0236479.1:0-21403 GCA_000966675.3 Picea glauca
TTTAGTTTTATGGTAATTTTTTTTTTATATTTGTTTTAAAATTTCTTTGTTTTGTTTGCAGGTTAAGCAGAGGGGAATTTGGCAACTTGGCCCATAGGCTCCAGTTTTCCAACTACATCTCTGATGCCAGATGTAATGACCTTCATTTAATTTAAACTATCATTGAATTAAAACAAAACAGTAAATTTGAAATTCACTCAAAATTTATTTAATCTAGAACATTCAATCCAATATTTCCATAAATAAAATTTACTAACAATTTACATACCTCACTCTGATGCTATCTGCCGCTTGAACCTGACGCTACTCCTTAGGACACCCCAAAACCATCCACCCTACCAACTAGTACACCTAGCCCTAGGACATCAATGGATGTCCTAGCCCTCCGAGCCCAAAACCTCCTCAGCCCCCCCGGTGTACTGTAAATCCCACTGTAAACCAACTCTCCCAAACCTCCCAGTCCTCCCCTCTTGTTGAATGCATGAATGAATCCCCCCTCCTCCATAATCCTTCTCCCTCCCTTATGCCTCCTTCCCCGCCCTTCCATTTACTCCCACCTAACTCATTATTACTCCTTATCCCTTTATTAATGCCTTATCCATTCATTAATGTTTCCCTTTTACGTATTGGTTACGTTATCCCTTATGGGATACGTAACCCCATTTAACATTATATTTTATTTTTTTAACCATTAATTTAATACTTAATCAATTAATGACTCTCTTAATAATTAATCATTCCATAAAGTTTTAAGAGTCGGTTATTACTGTCCCACACTTTTTAGAGACGCCCATGCCTTGTGTCGTAAGTGTACTATTTTTCAAAAAACATCAGGGTGATTACAGAAACCAACCTTTCCTTTGCAGCTCGTTTCAGTAGATTACCCTTTTCAGCAATGGGGCCTTGATATTATAGGTCCAATCAATTCGCCATCCTCTCAGCAACATAAGTTTATCATAACAACCACAGATTATTTCACCAGGTGGTTTGAAGCTGCCGCATTAAGAACTATGAATACCAGTCAGGTAATTGCCTTTCTAATTTCAAATATTTTCATTCGTTTTGGTATCCCTGATTGTTTAGTATTCGAAAACGCTTCTTACTTTTTCATCTCTTGAGATGAGCGAGTTCTCTTTAGAAAAAGGAATTAAATTGAAATATTCTGCTAGCTATTACCCCTAGGGCAATGGATTGGCAGAGTCAACAAATAAGAATCTGATTAAAATCATCAAGAGAACGGTGGCTAGAAATCACAAAAACTGGCACAATGCACTGTTAAACGCAATCTGGGCTGACAGGGTAACACCAAAATCTGTTGTAGGTAACTCTCCCTTCTTTCTCGTTTATGGTAGAGAAGCAATTCTTCCACCACACATTCTTCTTCCTTCACTTCATCTATCGCAGAAAATACAAGGAGAAGACTGTCCCCCTTTGGAAAACCGAATTAACGCTTTGATGAAGCTGGAAGAGGTAAGAGCCCAAGCTAAACGTAACTTAGATCAACATCAACTACTAGATAAAAGTTGGTTTGATTCTAACTCTGCCTCTGATAGGAACTTCGAAGTAGGTGATCTTGTCTTGAAATGGGACAAACTGCATGAGGGAAAGGGAGAGCACACGAAATTTCAGAACTTATGGCTTGCATCGTTTTTAATTGCTGAGAAGTTGGGTCCCATCTCTTTCCGATTGCAGAATCTAGAGGGGCAGCCTGACACCTATCCAATGAATGGCCAGGCTCTGAAAAGATATTTTGCTTGATGAAAACTCGTTTTATACTATGTACATGTTTTTCTTTTGTTTGCTTTTTTCGTTTGCTGTTTTGGTTTGGATTTCTCCTTTGCCCTTATCAGTTTTTTGTTTTTGGAAATACACATACCTGCATGTTGAGATATTCAGACAAAGAAGACAAAAAATTCCTTCACTGAAATGACTGCTGAAAAATTGTATAAACATCAATTGTAGACTTCTGAAATTTACATCTGTGTTGGAAAAGTTTGTTGTTTGAAAGAAGTTAACTGATTTTGATCTATGAGTAAATCCTGTCACGATCATCTATTATCTTTTTAAGTTGTCCCTATTCCTTAAGGGAATGACTCAGTAGATGTCTCCCTACCCTAGAAAGTTGGTTCTGTAAATAAACCATCTCTGGATGTTAATAAAGGACAGTTCTAAAAAAAATTATGCTAAGGTCTGAAAAAAAAAAAATTATAATTTTTAGCGTCACCTTGCTTGACTATATATCATTAAAAAACAAAATAAATCATTAAAAGAGCTGTGGGAAGTGCTTGTAAACCCGTCGGGATGTTGAACAGGTCTGTTGGCAGTGGGTAAATGCATGCATGACGCCAAGACAACTTTGCGGGGTACTGAACAGGCCCGCTGGCAGTGAAGCAATGTCAGGTATATGAAAATTTGCAAATATGAAACTTCTTTACCTTAAAACGTCCTTTATTCTGATCCGGAACTTCTTGGTAGGATACGGATATGAAAGTGGGTTAAATGGCAACCCTGTCGAGGCTATGGACACCTGCTGGTAGCAGTGTCTTTGTCAATAATATTGAAGATTTTATCTTTTATATCGTGGCTCGCTTGTCTTAATACTGTTATAAGTTTTCATCCTTTAAACGCTGCTGGAATGTTTGATCATTGATGATGTTTAAACAATTTTTTGGTTATTTTTCTATGGAATTATTCCTGTTATCCTTATCTGAATTTGTTCTTTTGGCAGAGATAACTGCTTCTACCAGTGTGTCGCCATTGTTGGTAGCCAATTCACATTTTTATACTGTCCTTATAAGCTGCCTACGCCAATGTTTTGCAACCCTTGATTTTCATCGTAATCTTTGAATAAAAACAACACTATTATTTCATGTATTTGCACACTTACCTTTGTTCTCGTTTTCACGACTGCAAGCATGAAAACTTTAATTTCGAAGTCACATTAAAATCGTCACTGTATTGTTATGGTTACTCTTGTCTACGCGTTCATTGCATTTCCAATTTAATTATAATCGCACAGTTGGCAAGACTCCAAGATCTTTACTCATTTGGTATTCTTTAATTATTAATATGACTTCGTTTTTACAAGACTATTATGATATCCTAATGATCGAGTTTTGATACATTGGTGTTTTGATATTTTATAGTCTTTCATCGATTCCTTTGACACAATTGGTTTCATGAAAACACATGGGCGTTGTGGTTAGACCCTTGGCATAATCATTTCATACATATTTCATATGATCGAACCCTTGGTGTTGATTTCGAATCATTATTTTGGTTTTAAAACTATGCTAAACCTATTTCTCGTGCTAATGTTTGGTCAACTTACCATGGATTTTATTAATGGTTTGAATGGCATGGTTCTTAACACATATAATAGTGATTTGAAACGTTATATGCGCTGTCGGTTGTACTGTGGGAAATGACTATTTTGCATGGGCTGATATAGCTCCACCACCTTCGCACATTTGGTCGTTAATGCCTTCCCCCTATCCCTGGTCAACCCTGGTGTTTTCGGGTAATCCTGTGAGCATCCTGCCCCTGCATATACTCTGTTTGAACCCTAGCCCATGCATCCAGCTCACCGTGTGCTCTTGTTTATAGCACTGGTGGTGTGCATAGAGCCGAATGGTATTCAAACTCTATTGTTATTTGATAATTCCCATAAGTATTTAGAAAATAGTAGTTGGCTGGTGTTTATACAGAGGTTCAAGGGTTTCAACCTTTCGGTTGCCCAACAATTCACCCTCACTTTTGACGGGTGTAGGGCTAAAGTTGGTGACATACAGCTTGAGCTCAATGAGGAATTCATAAGCTCTGCTACAGGACTGGAAGCTACAATCCAACGATGGTTTAAAAACTCCAAAGTCGACGAGGTGTCATGGCCTTTACTATTCATATCAAGGAAGATTGTTTTATGTGATAAAGGTATGCCTATTTCTACCCTCAAACCCAGGTGGCACGATCTTTTGGTGATTTTTAAACAATTTGTGACCTGTGAAGGTCGATATGGCTTGGTATTTCTGTATCACCTCCAGTTATTGATGAATTTCATGGGCTATCCTTTGAACATGCCGCATTACTTCTTGCGTAGTCTTTACAAAATGTCTAAAAGATTCAAGCGCGAGAAGGCTGATAGTAGCCTTTTTCACCACGACTTGATTAAACTCATTATCGTCCACCATTTAAACCTTAGTGGTGATAATTGGCAAGCCTTTCTATCTAGAAATATCTTTGCTAATCCAGAGTCTACTCAAATCGACAAGGCTGTGGTTAGTGAGACTTTGGCTGGACCAGCTGTGCCACTGCATATCCTTCTACCCCCTGTCAAACCCTCAGTTTGCCCCGATTTGGACCTACCTGATGCCTTGGTTAACCCGTGCACTAAGGATGATATTAAGGTAATCAAAAGACCTGGGAGGAAGAAAGACAATAGTGATACTACTGTCGACAGAAGCGGGAAGAAAAATGCTCGATTGATATCAAGACTTGCCCAGAACAAACCTAAACAGAACATCGACTAAAATCCCATAGTGCTGAGCGAGGACTCGGACTCTGATATCGAGCATTTATTAGCTAAAGAGTACCCCTATTCTCATGGCCTATGCTCTAAGAAACCCTATTACTATGTCTCTAACTTACCCCCTTGCCTAAAAAACGACCCAAATTACCCGGGAATCAAGATGCACAATGAAACCCCTGGTGACTTAAACAAACCCTTGCCTGTGATATCAAAGCCCAAGCAACCATCATGTATCCAATGTAATGTTTGGCTAGAGCATTATTACATCGACGTTCCCTTGTTGCAATCAAAGATCAAATCGTTAGAGGAGCAAGTGATAGTGTTGAACAACAAGTTACAAGCCAGTGAAAAGAAACAAAAAACCACCGGTTCGATTGTCTTCAGAAATGTCGAAGTAGCAACAACTTTCGTCAATTCCAAATTATCATGATCGAGTTGTTTTCTGATTGTCCAGGTATGAATTTCAATATGAATTTTGTTTTTTGAGTTGTTTCGAATAAATATAACCAATTGGATTTGCTTTCTATAGCTCTGTTCGTTTTGATTCAAAATGATTTTGTTTCTCTCAGTTTACCAAATCAATTTTGTTATGAATCATGAGTGGGAATTTGTTTTCTAAACTCAGACACAGCTATGATTTAGTTAATGAGATTTTATTATTCTCAGTTTAGTATAATGATTGATTTGTTTTTGATTTTGTTTGGATTGCTTTTTGAAACAATTCTGTATGGATAGTTGATTGGGTTTGATTCCGGTTAAGTTTTGTTTGTTTCTAAACAATCCTGTTGACTTCGATTTACTAAGAACAATTCCATTTTGAATTGAATCAATATTTTAGTTTTGGATATTGATTGCATCTGACTTGTACAGGAGATTTATGTGTTAAAATCAAAACATAGCTATGTATTGGATTCATACGATTTTGTTGTTGTTGGATCCTCTCATCTCTAACTTAGTTCAATTTATTTCTTACGGTTTGATTTTCAAACGATTCCTTATGCTTGAATTGGCATAATCCTGTACGTATGTAATGCATCCATATTAATTAATGGTTTGATAAATACAATGAAATCTATTAAACCGAAAAAAACAGCTCTGTTAGTTTTGAATTTTGAAATGATTTTGTTAATGGTTGAGTCGACATAAATTATTGCGCAAAAAATTTACTTACAGCTTGTGTCGATTGAAATCGATCCATGAAAATGATTTCATTGCTTTCAGATTATCTAAGCGATTCTGTTTACCCTGAATTGGTGATAACAAATTGAACAGAATACCATTCGTTTGACCACGATTTCGTTTGCTCTGAAATTAGCATAGAAGATTCTAATTTGAATGATTCGTTTGGTTTCTAATTAGAAATCAAATATATGTTTAATAGTTTGAATATAATTCTTTAAGATTCGAATTGGTTTTGAAACGATTCTGTGTTCAATTTAGACTAGCTACAGAATCGCAAGATTCTGTAGCTAGTCTTAAAAATTAGATTTTTGTCAATTTTGTCAATAAAATATACTCTAATCTTGTCTATTCTTGTCCTCTTTCAGGTGCATACGAATTACAATGATCAATTGGGCATGTTGTAGAATTTTAGGAGATATTTTTGTGATGTAGTTTTTAGTTTAAGTTGTTAGCTTGAGTCAGAAATAGAGACTGGGATATTATCACGAGATTTTTTGTAAACTGTTTTGATAATTCCCACAGGGATGTTTTACCCTCTGGGAGGTCTTTAAATACTTGTCATTTTTTGTAATAAACCCATCATNAAAATTCCTTCACTGAAATGACTGCTGAAAAATTGTATAAACATCAATTGTAGACTTCTGAAATTTACATCTGTGTTGGAAAAGTTTGTTGTTTGAAAGAAGTTAACTGATTTTGATCTATGAGTAAATCCTGTCACGATCATCTATTATCTTTTTAAGTTGTCCCTATTCCTTAAGGGAATGACTCAGTAGATGTCTCCCTACCCTAGAAAGTTGGTTCTGTAAATAAACCATCTCTGGATGTTAATAAAGGACAGTTCTAAAAAAAATTATGCTAAGGTCTGAAAAAAAAAAAATTATAATTTTTAGCGTCACCTTGCTTGACTATATATCATTAAAAAACAAAATAAATCATTAAAAGAGCTGTGGGAAGTGCTTGTAAACCCGTCGGGATGTTGAACAGGTCTGTTGGCAGTGGGTAAATGCATGCATGACGCCAAGACAACTTTGCGGGGTACTGAACAGGCCCGCTGGCAGTGAAGCAATGTCAGGTATATGAAAATTTGCAAATATGAAACTTCTTTACCTTAAAACGTCCTTTATTCTGATCCGGAACTTCTTGGTAGGATACGGATATGAAAGTGGGTTAAATGGCAACCCTGTCGAGGCTATGGACACCTGCTGGTAGCAGTGTCTTTGTCAATAATATTGAAGATTTTATCTTTTATATCGTGGCTCGCTTGTCTTAATACTGTTATAAGTTTTCATCCTTTAAACGCTGCTGGAATGTTTGATCATTGATGATGTTTAAACAATTTTTTGGTTATTTTTCTATGGAATTATTCCTGTTATCCTTATCTGAATTTGTTCTTTTGGCAGAGATAACTGCTTCTACCAGTGTGTCGCCATTGTTGGTAGCCAATTCACATTTTTATACTGTCCTTATAAGCTGCCTACGCCAATGTTTTGCAACCCTTGATTTTCATCGTAATCTTTGAATAAAAACAACACTATTATTTCATGTATTTGCACACTTACCTTTGTTCTCGTTTTCACGACTGCAAGCATGAAAACTTTAATTTCGAAGTCACATTAAAATCGTCACTGTATTGTTATGGTTACTCTTGTCTACGCGTTCATTGCATTTCCAATTTAATTATAATCGCACAGTTGGCAAGACTCCAAGATCTTTACTCATTTGGTATTCTTTAATTATTAATATGACTTCGTTTTTACAAGACTATTATGATATCCTAATGATCGAGTTTTGATACATTGGTGTTTTGATATTTTATAGTCTTTCATCGATTCCTTTGACACAATTGGTTTCATGAAAACACATGGGCGTTGTGGTTAGACCCTTGGCATAATCATTTCATACATATTTCATATGATCGAACCCTTGGTGTTGATTTCGAATCATTATTTTGGTTTTAAAACTATGCTAAACCTATTTCTCGTGCTAATGTTTGGTCAACTTACCATGGATTTTATTAATGGTTTGAATGGCATGGTTCTTAACACATATAATAGTGATTTGAAACGTTATATGCGCTGTCGGTTGTACTGTGGGAAATGACTATTTTGCATGGGCTGATATAGCTCCACCACCTTCGCACATTTGGTCGTTAATGCCTTCCCCCTATCCCTGGTCAACCCTGGTGTTTTCGGGTAATCCTGTGAGCATCCTGCCCCTGCATATACTCTGTTTGAACCCTAGCCCATGCATCCAGCTCACCGTGTGCTCTTGTTTATAGCACTGGTGGTGTGCATAGAGCCGAATGGTATTCAAACTCTATTGTTATTTGATAATTCCCATAAGTATTTAGAAAATAGTAGTTGGCTGGTGTTTATACAGAGGTTCAAGGGTTTCAACCTTTCGGTTGCCCAACAATTCACCCTCACTTTTGACGGGTGTAGGGCTAAAGTTGGTGACATACAGCTTGAGCTCAATGAGGAATTCATAAGCTCTGCTACAGGACTGGAAGCTACAATCCAACGATGGTTTAAAAACTCCAAAGTCGACGAGGTGTCATGGCCTTTACTATTCATATCAAGGAAGATTGTTTTATGTGATAAAGGTATGCCTATTTCTACCCTCAAACCCAGGTGGCACGATCTTTTGGTGATTTTTAAACAATTTGTGACCTGTGAAGGTCGATATGGCTTGGTATTTCTGTATCACCTCCAGTTATTGATGAATTTCATGGGCTATCCTTTGAACATGCCGCATTACTTCTTGCGTAGTCTTTATAAAATGTCTAAAAGATTCAAGCGCGAGAAGGCTGATAGTAGCCTTTTTCATCACGACTTGATTAAACTCATTATCGTCCACCATTTAAACCTTAGTGGCGATAATTGGCAAGCCTTTCTATCTAGAAATGTCTTTGCTAATCCAGAGTCTGCTCAAATCGACAAGGCTGTGGTTAGTGAGACTTTGGCTAGACCAGCTGTGCCACTGCATATCCTTCTACCCCCTGTCAAACCCTTAGTTTGCCCCGATTTGGACCTACCTGATGCCTTGGTTAACCCGTGCACTAAGGATGATATTAAGGTCATCAAAAGACCTGGTAGGAAGAAAGACAACAGTGATACTACTGTCGACAGAAGCGGGAAGAAAAATGCCCGATTGATATCAAGACTTGCCCAGAACAAACCTAAACAGAACATCGACTAAAAGCCCATAGTGCTGAGCGAGGACTCAGAATCTGATATTGAGCATTTCTTAGCTAAAGAGTACCCCTATTCTCATAGCCTATGCTCTAAGAAACCCTATTACTATGTCTCTAACTTACCCCCTTGCCTAAAAAACGACCCAAATTACCTGGGAATCAAGATGCACAATGAAACCCCTGGTGACTTAAACAAACCCTCACCTATGATATCAAAGCCGAAGCAACCATCATGTATCCAATGTAATGTTTGGCTAGAGCGTTATTACATCGATGTTCCCTTGTTGCAATCAAAGATCAAATCGTTAGAGGAGCAAGTGATAGTGTTGAACAACAGGTTACAAGCCAGTGAAAAGAAACAAAAAACCACCGGTTTGATTGTCTTCAAGAATGTCGAAGCAGCAACAGCCTTCGTCAATTCCAAATTATCATGATCGAGTTGTTTTCTGATTGTCCAGGTATGAATTTCAATATGGATTTTGTTTTTTGAGTTGTTTCGAATAAATATAACCAATTGGATTTGCTTTCTATAGCTCTGTTCATTTTGATTCAAAATGATTTTGTTTCTCTCAGTTTACCAAATCAGTTTCGTTATGAATCATGAGTGGGAATTTGTTTTCTAAACTCAGACACAACTATGATTTAGTTAATGAGATTTTATTATTCTCATTTTAGTATAATGATTGATTTGTTTTCGATTTTGTTTGGATTTCTTTTTGAAACAATTCTGTATGGATAGTTGATTGGGTTTGATTCCGGTTAAGTTTTGTTTGTTTCTAAACAATCCTGTTGACTTCGATTTACTAGGAACAATTCCATTTTGAATTGAATCAATATTTTTGTTTTGGATTTTGATTGCATCTAACTTGTACATGAGATTTATGTGTTAAAATCAAAACATAGCTATGTATTGGATTCATACGATTTTGTTGTTGTTGGATCCTCTCATCTCTAACTTAGTTCAATTTATTTCTTACGGTTTGATTTTCAAACGATTCCTTATGCTTGAATTGGCATAATCCTGTACGTATGTAATGCATCCATATTAATTAATGGTTTGATAAATACAATGAAATCTATTAAACCGAAAAAAACAGCTCTGTTAGTTTTGAATTTTGAAATGATTTTGTTAATGGTTGAGTCGACATAAATTATTGCGCAAAAAATTTACTTACAGCTTGTGTCGATTGAAATCGATCCATGAAAATGATTTCATTGCTTTCAGATTATCTAAGCGATTCTGTTTACCCTGAATTGGTGATAACAAATTGAACAGAATACCATTCGTTTGACCACGATTTCGTTTGCTCTGAAATTAGCATAGAAGATTCTAATTTGAATGATTCGTTTGGTTTCTAATTAGAAATCAAATATATGTTTAATAGTTTGAATATAATTCTTTAAGATTCGAATTGGTTTTGAAACGATTCTGTGTTCAATTTAGACTAGCTACAGAATCGCAAGATTCTGTAGCTAGTCTTAAAAATTAGATTTTTGTCAATTTTGTCAATAAAATATACTCTAATCTTGTCTATTCTTGTCCTCTTTCAGGTGCATACGAATTACAATGATCAATTGGGCATGTTGTAGAATTTTAGGAGATATTTTTGTGATGTAGTTTTTAGTTTAAGTTGTTAGCTTGAGTCAGAAATAGAGACTGGGATATTATCACGAGATTTTTTGTAAACTGTTTTGATAATTCCCACAGGGATGTTTTACCCTCTGGGAGGTCTTTAAATACTTGTCATTTTTTGTAATAAACCCATCATATTCACTGTGGAGAGAAACAGACTATGGATTTATGATTCAGACTGAGATGAAAGTTGATGTCTTGTAACAAATTTTGCTTTCAATATATCAAACTTTTGTTTCAGGTTTTCTGCATATCAGTTTGCAATTAATTATCGTCTACTTTAACTATCATAATTCATTGCATGTTGATGTGATTTGATTTATATGTTGTCCAGATCTGATATCTCTTATTTAAAAATAAAGAAATCACTTTATTTCAATTTAATGAATACAAGTTTATCTTTTTCATTAATTGAATTGTTTTGCACAAATTGTTGCACACAGATTTATCTAATTGTGATGGTTTGTAAATCATAAAATTGTTGTTATTTTTATGTCTTGTTTGTCCTGTCATTTATATTTGAAGAGCACAACTGCTTCTTGTTTATGAGAAGTTTGTGGATAATCCGGTGTAGGTTTCCTCCCTCCGAACAACTAAATCAATAATTGCATACAGGAGAAACCTGAAGCGTTATTTCAAGTTAGTTTGCTATTTGTCATTTAACAATTAGCTTATTAGTGTTATTTAAGTAGTTTAGATAAATATATTAGTTTAGATTCGTAGTTAGAGTTATTATTTTAGTTGCTTAGCTTAGATTGTTTTTATTATATTTCTTTTTCATAAAATTATAAAAATCAAAAATAATAGTTTCGTTGTCTTAGGACAGATTACAAATGATTTTTGCAGGTTTTTTAATCTGTAGTTTGTAAATATTGTATATTTGTAATTACAACTAATTATGTTGATAATTAAACATTTACTTTTATATAATTATAGTTGTATGATTTAGGTAATAGATTGTATATATGTAGTTTAGATTTGTTTATTAGTTTGTTTTAATCATTGTTTTTATTTAGATTAGTTTATTAGTGTAGTTTTCATTTGTTTTTCTAGGACTTAGATCAGCCAACGGAGCTGCTAAACCTGTCAGGGTGGGTTATCCCAAACGACTTGGGTTATTTAGACAACCCCGCATCGGATCCACTCTTCCAGTTGGCGAGCGTTCATTTTTGCCCGTCAACAGGTGCCTATGCTCAGCCTTAACTTTTTGGCATTCCATACATCTGGCCATGTATTCAGTGATCTCCCTCTTCATACCCGGCCAAAAATAGTGGCTCTTGACTATTTCCACAGTCTTCTGATATCCAGGATGTCCAGCGTAAGTCACATTATGAATTTCTTTTAGAATCGCAAGTTTCAATTCCTGGACATTGGGTATATACACTCTGTCTTTATACAAAAGTAATCCATGAGCTTTTAAGGTGTAACTTTCCTTTTTTTGTGGCCTTTCACTCTGCTGTAGCTTTGCTACCAAATCTCTGTACTGCAAATCTGCATTTACAGCTTCCAAAATTCTATCCTTAATATCAATCCTATACATGCTAATGGTTGTAGCATGCAATTCATGCACCTTTCTACTGAGTGCATCCGCCACCTTGTTTTCCTTCCCTTTGATATGCTTGATATCAAAGTCGTATTCACACAGAAATTCTAGCCACCTACTTTGTCTAGCATTTAAGGTTGGCTGATCAAACAAATATTTCAGACCATGATGGTCTATTCTCAATTCAAATCTTATCCCCATGAGGCAATGTCTACATTTCCTTAGAGCGTGGACAATTGTTGCCAGCTCCAAATTGTGAGTGGCATAATTATTTTCATGCTCTTTCAATTTCCTGGACTCATAACAGATTACGAATTCATCTTGGCTGAGAACTCCTCCCAACCCTTCCTTACACGCATCTACGCACACCACAAAATCCATATTTGGATCTGTAATTCTTAGGATTGGAGCATTGATTAACAACTACTTCAATCGCTGGAAACTCTCTGCACACTCTTCAGTCCACTGAAATGTTTTCTCCTTCCTTTGCAAGGAAGTGATAGGATGAGCTATATTTGAAAACCCTGCTATAAACCTTCTGTAGTAGCCCACCAAACCCATAAAGGATCTGACTTCTTCCACATTCCTTGGAGATAACCATTCTCAGATGGCCTCAACCTTCTCAGGATCCATAGCGATCCCTTATTTTGAAATAATGTGCCCCAAGTAATGGATCTGCCTTTGGTAAAATGAGCATTTGCTCAATTTAGTGTACAATTGGTGTCCTCTCAACACTTGTAGCACTAGTCTCAAGTGTTTTTTATTCTCTTCCTCTGACTTGGAATACACCAAGATGTCATCTAGGAAGACTATGACAAACTTGTCTAAATAGTTCTTGAATACACCATTCATCAAGCACATAAAAACAACGGGTGCGTTTGACAGTCCAAATGACACCACTGTGAACTCGTAATGACCGTACCTTATTCTAAAGGCAGTCTTGCTAATATCCTCATCCTTTATTCTTACCTAGTGATATCCTGATATGAGATCTATATTCAAAAATATTTTCGCACCCTTCAGCTGATCGAAAAGATCATCGATCCTCGGCAGAGGATACTTGTTCTTGACAGTTACCTTGTTCAACTGTCGGAAATCAATGCACAACCTCAACATCCCATCCTTCTTCTTCACGAATAGGACCGGGGCACCCCAAGGTGACACACTTGGGCTAATGTACCCCTTCTTTAGAATCTCTTCGAGCTGCAATTGTAACTCTTTCATCTCTAGCGTACTCATTCTATAAGGAGATTTCGAAACTGGAGTTGCTCCAGGCATCAAATTTATAGAAAAATCGATGTCTCTCTTCAGAGGTAGTCCAGGTACCTCCTGAAATAAATCCTTGAATTCTATGAGTACCTCATGGTCTCCAATATTTGAGACTGCATACCTAGATGCTTCTTCTACACGAGCTACAAATAATTGACAGCCTTTCCTGTAGCACTTCTTTAGCTGCATGGCTAAGATTTCTCTAACAGGCACAGCTCTGGGAATTCCTTGGATTGTTTTCCAGTTTCCCTCCTCATCCAGGCATGCAAACCTCTTATTGTGACATTCCATAAGGGCATGGTGCTGGTCCAACCATTCCATCCCAATTAAGCAGTCATAAGAGCCTAAAGGTAGAATATTCAATTTATCCTTAGTGCTCATTCCACCCATGTCTACGAAACATGACTTAATCAACTCAATGACCTTCCTCTTGGTTCCTGTAGCCAATCTCACTAACCAAGAATTTTCATGTTTACTTATTGATAAATGCAAACTTTCCACCACCCTAGGATCTATGTAACTATGTCTAGCCCTGGAATCAATTAAAATCATAAATGGTCGGTTGTTGATCATACCTTCCACTTCAATCATGTGCGATTGAAATTCTGCTTGCTTGTTGTCTAGGGCTGCGTAGATCCTTGGCATCCTACTGTCCATATCCTCTACTGTTTCATCTTGCCGAACATTGTGGACGGTTCTCGCTTTATATTTTTTTGTGGGGGCAGTCCCTATACCTATGGTTCCCTTTACAGTCCCAACACTCCATAGGTGACGGTCTATTCATTTTCTCAACCACTTTAGCCTTCCTGGGCTCTCTAAAAGATGGTTGTCCCAGACGACTGTTTCTAAAAAAGGGAGGCTTATTTCCCTTCAACCTCTACTCTTTCCTGAACTTCTTCTGATCATCCCAAGCCTTATGAAAAGTAGGCCTTTCTCTTTGTTGTTCATATAAGCATTTATCCCTTCCTATTGTTTCTTCCATATTCTTAGGATGATCATACTGAATCTTTTCACTAATGGAAGGTGGAATTACACTCAAATATCTCTGAATCTTGACAGCCTCATCTTTGATGAATGGAACATACTTCAGTAGTTCCAAAAACCTTCGTTCGTATTCATCGATGGTCATGCTGCCCAACTTGAGTTCGAAGAACTCCTTCATCTTTCTATCATAGTATCTTTTTGTCAGGTACTTCTTCTCGAAATACCTCTTAAACTCCTTCCAAGTGACATCCTTCTCACTGATGTGATGCACCTACACAAACTGATCCCACAACATGGATTATTTTCCTTTCAATTGATACATCACAATTCTTCCTTCTGCATGAGTGGAATAATTCTGCAGTTGGAAATATTTCCTCATGCCAAGCAACCATTTTTCAGCGTCTTCCTCCTTCTTATGTTCTCCATCAAATGTTGGAGGCTTGATCTTGTTCATCTCTCCTTTCAATTCATCCAATCTAGATCTTAGATGTTTTCTGGTAGGGGATGGGCTTGAACTACTACATGCCTCCCTACCAGAATGCTTTGGGGAGCGACAATGATGTCTGCTACCACTCCTCGATCTTCCTCTCCTCTCAAGGGTCCTGACACTTCTTGATATTCTTTTCCTCTCAAGGGTCCTGCGACTCTCTGTCTTGCTTGAGTCACTCCCCTTCTCCAATTTCCTTTCAATTCTTTCTAGGATCTTCAACATTTTTAAGTTGAATTCACCTTGTCGATCCCTAACTTTCAAGAGATTTCAACTATCAGCTCGGAGAGCCTAGGCATCTCTCTGCAATCTTTCAATTATTTTCATTATGTGCCCTTCCTTATATAATTCTCCTCCATGCCCATTGGAGTTCAATCCTTCGACTCCCAGGTTGACATCCCTTCATTCTCTTTCATCCTCTGATTCAGAGGCAATCCGCACTTCTTCCAATTCCATACTTGGCATCGGTTTTTGGCTGTCCTGACACTCGTTAAACTACACACACAACATGCAGTCAAACGAAGTTTTTCAGGCCTTAAACCCTTAATAAAATCACAATAATCATAAAACAACGTGAGTGAGAAAATGTTTTGACTTCATAAAGTTTTCTGATCTCTGTCAGCTCTGGAAATTTCGGGACTTCGAGACTTTGGGTTTTTTTTCTATGAGGCTCACACACTTGCTTTTGGGACTTCTGGTTTTGGGGTCTTAGTCCACGAGACTCTCATAATCATTTTTGGGTTTCGGGTTTTTGGTCCACGAGGATCCAATAGTCAAATTCCCAATGGTTCTTTTTCCTTCGAAACAATTCAGGACTTTGGGTTTCGGTCCTTAAGAATTCCAGACCCACTTTCCTTTCCAACTCCCAACTTTCAAAATTCTGATTTACTTCACTCTCCAGGCCCACAGCACAGTTGTCGCCCTTAACGACGGTGGCGTGTGGCATGTTCAGGAGGGTCCATGTCACCTTTGGTGATGTCATCAGGTCCCACCACTCTCACCTGTCTTCTCAACTCACTAGCATGTGGTACACATCCATGTGCCCACATCCATTTCAAGCAAAATCCAATGGTTAGTCCTTTCTACGATCTACGATGCAGCTATTTTCGGCATTTCAGGGTTTCTAGCATCGGGAGTTCGTGCATCCCCACATCTAGAACTTTTGTTTGCCAAAATCACAAAATTACGGTCTAATCCTTCACATGATCCGATAGTCAATTCCTCTCTTACGATCTACAGTGTAGATCATTTTGGAATTTTGAGCTTTTCTATTTCGCGACTTGCGAAAACAAGGTTCTTCCCTTTTGGTTTCCCGGGTGTCGAAATGTCGTCCGACAGCCACGTGTTTTTCCCCTGATGGACGGTCCTGACAAATTTCGGTATTTCACGTATCGCGATTTCCACGTTCCTATGCAAATCCAAAGGGTTTTTAAACCATGTGCATGCTTTCCAGATCTGATGGTCACGAGGGTTCTCCTTTCCTCCGAACACATCCTAAGGATCCAACACTTTTGGTGTGGAGTCCTCTCTTCCTGTGGCCTTATACCACACTGGTTACGGTTTCATAACACCGCTACACCTCCTGAGATTTGTAACATAGTCAAGTAATCTCCTTGACATGCAGGAGTACTCAAAGGTCCAAAATTGGTCCTCTAGATACAATTTCTCCTCAAAACCCCTATCCAAATACCACTTAACTGGCCCATCTAGGCTCAGCGTCGAAACCTTGGCTTTGATACCATTCTGTAATGCTCTTTTTATTTCAGCTGCGATGCTTTGATACCATATTGTAACACTCTTTATGTTTCAGGCAGGCGCTACTTCACGAAATAACAATACTCACACTTAATTATATAAACAACATGCATTTAAGCAATGAAACATATTTAAGCTCAGATTAATCCTAAGAATTACTGCCAACATAATTTTAAAACATGGAATTAGCATTAATTCATATGCATGGCAGAATACATTATACTTATAAATACAGAATCATGCAGAAACATAATTAAAGCATCATCTGGTACTTATATTTGAAATAGTGGTAGTTACACTAACCAGGTGCAAGCCTTCCACGAACCTCCTAGCCTTAGACCACACCGCTCATCAAGATCAGAAATGGGTCACCCCCGAGCTGCAACTAAGCTCCACCCCAAGGCAAGGAATCCTAGGCTAGGTTGACGTTACAGGGAAAACACACAGTCACAAGGAAATAATTCTCTTCCAGGAACCACTCATACTCACTGCCCATAGACTCTCCTTTCCTACATGCCTATTCCACCCAAGGAGTATACACCTTCTCTGTCACCTAGACAGTCCTTCGGCTGCTAACCTCCCTTGCCTTGGGTTTCAGCAACAGACCGGACCGAAAGTCTCCGAGCTCTGTGGTAGCTACAAGGTTCCTTCTAGGAGTTCTCTCCTTCGTATGCACACTCTCTCACCTAGAGAGAGTCGCTCACAGGCCAAGCAACATGTTCTTCCAAATTTTATCACCTCTCTCACCTGGAGAGAGTGTTGTACAACTAGCCAAGAAGCCACACGCAGTACAACACTGCGTGGCCACAACAATCAACATGGAAAATAGACACGATCTTTCCAAGTAGGCTCAACAATGATAGGATGGTCTCACGGTTATGGCTTTGGGGAAGAGACTCCACGCACATGCTTGATCTGCTCAAACAGAGGATGCATCGACTTTCCAGAAATCAACACAGAGACTATTCCCGAAATCAACACAGACTTTTCCCTCTGGTTTCAGAATTGCACGAGATCTCTTTCAGAGGTCGGATGGGTTCTCGCTCAGGAAGTCGATGGTCGAATGGTGGAGGAACCCCCAACATGAGTCATCTCAGCCATTTTATTTTCATGTGCCTGGGTTGACACTTTTCACCCATGCAACTACATGCATTCCTTCATCATGCGTTCCTTCCATTCAGAAGTTGTTTGTCCTTCCAAAAGAACTTAGGATAAAACATATTATTCACATGTCTTTTGGAATAATATTAAAATATTATTCCCAAGGACTTAAGCCCCTAGGCTTAGCCCCTGGGCTCAACACTTAGCCCCTCTTTTCCCACCTTCCAGCCCCTAATCCCTTGCCCACTTTGTGGAAGCTTAGTCCCCAATCACTCATTCATCGTGGTCGGTCTACACGCGGTGATGTTTATATTTTTATTAATAATGTGCATAGATACATGTACAAAATTAGGCTCTTTGCCTTCAACACTTAGGCTCTTTGGCCTAACAATCACATAATCCCACAGGCTTATATAATGTCGGCTCACCAACCTATAAAAACATATTTACAATTCATTTCATAAACATGATTTACAATAGGGATCGACCTTGGGGATATTACAATGTTGGTACATATTGATGAGTCATAGTTGATGAGTAGTTGACACATGATTGGTACATACTTGGTACACAGTTGGATGCACTTTTTTATGGTACTGGTTGATTACAGATTTTTTGGTACAGATTGGAGCATGGTTGATGCACTTGTTTATGGTACAGGTTGATTATAGGTTGAGGTACAGGTTGATGCATGGTTCAGGTTTATTGGTACATGTTTACAATGATATATCTCACAATGATAGTGTGACAGTGGTTCCATCATTCTACTTCTACTTCAGGGCAATTGGATGGGGCAAGGATAGGTGGTTGTAGCCACCTTCCAGTTGTAGATGGAGAACATAGGGGGTTGTAGCCTCCTTCTGGTTGTAGCCAGAGAATTGCGGAGTTGGAGCTTACCTTAGGTTGTAGCCTGAGAAACTAGGGGGTTTAAGCCTCCTTCCAATTGAAGTTGGAAAACAAATGAAGTTGGTGCTTCCAATAAATGTAATTCTTCAAGACATATAAGAAAAAGAATTTCGTGGTTTTCTCCCTGTTGTCCCTTGACCAAGTTTTGGGATAAGATTGGTCATTTTGACCTATTTTGGGACTTCGACAGCTAGTCAAAGAAGGAGTGCCAAGCGAAGCAGAGATCACGGGATCTTGGTCCACTTTTGGGCCCCTTTTAGGGTTTTGGGTTAATGTGATGGGAAAGGGATGTCGACCTGTGTGTTTACCCATGCTTAGGCCCACTTTTGTAATGTATAAATAGATACTTAGGAAATGTAAGGATGGCCAATGGATTAGTGATAGTAGTTAGATCTGTGTGATAAGATGTGGATTGTAAATTCTCTGTGCATGATTGTAAGAGGCTTGCAGAGCTAAGTGCAAGTTGTTGTAAGAGGTTGTAGAAGGATTTGTGCTTAAGTGAAAGGAGGAAGGATCTAGCGAGTTGCACAGATCTTATGTCATGTGCGAAGTAAGGGTTTTGAGTGGATTTGTGTTGTAATCGATTGAAGACACTAATAAAAAATAAGAGTTGGTGGATGTAGCCCTAGGGTGGGGGTGAACCATGTAAATATGTGTGTGATTCTTTATGCTTCGACTTGATGTGTTTATTTCTTCTTCTAGTAAGTGCCTTGGTATATTTAGATAGATCTATTAATTCTTTGTGCTTCCTAGATGTATGTCAATAGTGGGATCTGACATGTATGAGAATTCTTAGTGCTGAACTACTAGACCTAATCTGTTTTAATGTGGCTAAGTGCTGAAATACCTTTAAACACTGCGATGCTCTGTGCTATCTACGAAGCATAATAAGAGTTGAACATTAATGCATGCCTAATGCTAAGTTCTTTGTATGTGATATAATCACAGATCTGTGTCCTAGCTAAGGTTGCAGACACTTGAGTCTTGCAACCACCCCTACCTCTACCTCGGGTGAGACTTCATCTGCTTTGCAGGTGTTTCTGAAAGGGTCAGTAGTTAGGGCTTTGTTGGTGTGCTATTGTAGAGTTGAACCCCAGGTATGACAACAAATGGTTCCACTGTTGGGACCCAAAACTGTGATTGTTGGGAACTACAGAAGAAGAATCTTTGTGCAAAGAAATCTTTGTGCGTAGATCTGTTTCACTAGTGCACATTGTTCTACTTGACCTGTGAAGCTTTGTGCCAAGAAAGAAAGGTAAGAACTGAAGAAAAGGTGTTATATATGCAAGAAAAGCAGTTGATAGTGAAGAAAATAAGCAAGATCTAAATGCTTTGTACTCTAAGAAAGGTAAAAGTGGAATTTTCTAATTAAAAGAAGTAAGATCTATAAGCTCTGTGCTCTAATAAAGGTAAGAAAGTTCTAGATCTAAAAGATTTGTGTTCTGTACAAGTAAGATAAGTGGAAATTTTTGTTTCTAAAGTATGGATCTAGGTATTTTTGATAGATTGTGTCCTAGCTTAAAACCTAGGGCATTAATAGATGAAAGAAAGCTTAATATGAATAGATATGATAAGTATAATGATAGATATGCTATACCTATGCATAGAAAAATGTTTGGACTAACAAATGGATAGAGGATCCTAGAAATAATTTGTTTCATATTGGCCCCTATGATCCTGGTGCGAAGTACAGAAGAGACTGAGGATCAGTTACAAGAAAGAGAGGATTAACCCTCTGTTACAGTTGCAGAAAACTAGGATACTAGCTAAGGAATTCCCTGGTGCAGGACCTAGTTGTCTTTGTTGCAAAGCTCTAGATCATGAAGTATTGGATTGCCCTAGAATTATTGCTAGGCTCAAAGTAATGAATCTGAACCCTAAGGCAGATCCAGAGATAGAAGAACCTTGGAAAGAATCAGAGAAAGTATTAATTCAGATGAAAGAAACCCTAAATGAACACCGACAAGTCAGATTATCAGAGATCTTTAAAGAAAAATAATGCATCGAATTAAGGATAGGGAAATTCGACATTGATTATGTTCTAGATGAGGAAACACGGATGAATATCATGACAGAGAGAACGTGGGAAGATATAGGGAAGCCTGCCATGATCCCTTCACTAGAGGGAATAGGACTCTTCAAAGGAAAATTGGTAAACCTATGTGGAAGGCTCACTCAGATATCTATGAATGCTAATGGAACTTCAACTGAAGAAGATTTTGAGATTAATAAATTTATTGAGGACAATGCCCTGTTTACTATGTTACTTGGAAAATCTTGGATTGGCAGAGATCAAGCTAGATGGAAGGAAGAAGTAGAAGTTTTGGAGCAGAAGAAACAAGAATTAAAATATTTTATGACCAAGAAGATTGCACAGTTGATTGAAGAATAGAAGAACAGATCGAAGCTCCTTGACACTAGAGACCCCAATGTTGAAGATGAAAGAATGTCAGAAGGCTCACAGAAGACTGAAGCACCTGTCCCAAAGAAAGAATAATTATTACCCTGGAGAGAATCTCAACAACGTGCAGTGACTATGCTAAAAGAAGATAGGAATCAGAATGGAAAAAGATAGACCGAGTTGAATATTACACGGAAGAAGAATAGAAAGTTAAGTAAGAAGAGGGCGAAAATTGAAAATTTATAGGAGATTCCAGATGGAACATCACAGAAATAAAACTTGCAAAATGGGAGCTTCGCTGGGATATCAAAACAACGACCTATAGCACTTCACCGTGGCAAAGAATTATGGTTGTTGGACCGATATACCCATTCGACTTCCACCCCGAATAAACATAAAATCATTAAAGGATCGCCACTAG
>JZKD02S0236490.1:0-21402 GCA_000966675.3 Picea glauca
TGCCTTGACATTACGCTTCTAAGCCTTAAGTGTAATCTCAGGAACAACACTATGGAGATTGATTAAGTCTAATGGGATATGGCAATAGGTTATCAAAACCAAATACATGGACCCCTGCCAATAGAACAATGGATAAGCCAAAGGAACAAAACTTTCTCAAATTCATCAACTATGTTAAAAACATTGGTGTTGGCTTTTCCCCTTTTAGGGAATTGATTGGCTTGGAAGGTAGGCAATGAACATAGTATAAGGATGGGACTGGACCCTTGGATAGGGTGTGGAAACAATCACATTCTCTCTAAAGGTACCAAAGAAAGGTTGATTCAACAAGGGATCACCCATCTTGGAGATACTACAGTTATGGGTAGAAATACTTTTTGGCAACATGGATGGAAGAAAGCTAAACATATAGGATTGGAAGGTGAGGAAGCTAACTAATGGACACTTTCATATGAAAGATGAAGGAGAATTATATACATCTCAAGGATGAATAGGATTCATTAATTTGGTCAAGGAATCCATCAAGTGAATACACTACTACTTTGGGCTACAAAGCCATGTTTCTAGATGAAGAAACAACTAAGTGTTGGTGGTGGATGTCATTGTAGAAGTTGAAAGCTCCATTCAAATCGAGGCTTTTCCTATGGTTAACTTTGAGCAAAAAAGTCTTAACATGGGGTAACTTTCAAAAAAGATCTTGAAATGGTCTAGGAGTATGTTATACATGTAAGGTGGAACAAGGAGACCAATGAACATATGTTGTTGAACTGTCCATTTGTAAGAGAATCATAGAACAAGGTACTCAATGTATCTGGAGGAATGGGGTAGTGGTATAGTAACTCACTAAATGAAGCACTTCATAAACGGATGAATGGTCAAGTTGCTAAAACCCGTAAATCTATCCCTTATGTTGTGGCATGAGTGATATGGATCACTCCAAATGCACGTTTGTTTGAAGGTAAATCTTTTACTTCTTTGGAATTATTCCATAGCATTAAATTTGTTTATAAAGATTTAAATCAACCACGTGTTATAAAATCCAAATCTTTCAACCTCTAGTGATAGGTAGATCATATCCTTGGGGTTATTTGGATGGTGCCAGCCAAGGTAACTCGGGCCCACATAGTGTTGGAGGTATATTGTTCTTTCTTAATGGCTCAAACTTTTCTTTCAAGCTATGCTTAGGTTGAGGAACTAATAACTAGGATGAAACTCATGCATTCATCAACTTGTTGAAATTGGTTATGGATAAAAATTTACACAAACTACAAGTCATGGGTGTCTCTAAACTAGTTATTGAATGGGTTCAAGGGACTTGTGGGCTTCATAGTCTTACTCTCAAGCCTCTTTTGGATTAGATCTACAATGTAGCTCATTAATTTGAAGTAATTAGCTTAAATAATGTCCATTGAAAAATCAATTTCAAAGTAGATGTTTTATCAAAAGTGGCAATCTTAGGACCATCAGGGCTTTTGCAAGTGGCATACGTTGAAGTTAAGGGCCTAGTCCATCCAAATTAATGGAGTAGGAACCTCTCTTTATGTTTTGTATATTGTTTTTTTTTCCAAACCTATAACAACCTATGCCTAATCTTTTTTAGCAAGCAATCGCTTTAGAGTAGAGACATCCACAAGGTGTTTCTGAGGATGATATTTGGAAAGTGATGTAAGGCATTGAGCCATAGTTTTGATTTTAATTTGTGTGCATTATAATGGAGATAGTTTATAGATGATAAACAATTCAAGTATTGTTTACAACAATTATTTTTTGTTTTTTAAAATCCCCACATGCTTTTATGCACTTTCAATATGTAACTTTTGTTTTCACCTCATTAATATAAAGTTATGAAATTTTCCTTTGGAAAAAAAAGGCAGTGATGTGGCCCATCTTCCTTTTCTTAATTACACCTATTAAACTTAATGCATGTCATTGTTGAGCCCCAAGGGTTATCGCAATTGATTGAACCATCCACCTGAAGCATGTTGTTTTCAGGGAGGCCATAGGTTATAGGTTCAAATCTAATCAAGTCATGAAGGGTTACCACATGTTATTGTGGTTAGTGGTTGAGTTCCCTCGATTTGGATATTTTGGGTAAGAGGGGAGGATCCCATGAAGTTTTTCTTTGAAAAAAAAATGTCTATCATTATTAAATATTAAAACTACTTATGTAATGTGCCTTTATTACATTAAGTCACATTGGAACATTATACTCCAATGTCCCAAATAGACAAATTAAATGTTCAAAGATAAAAATTAGAAGATGCAACTTTGAAAACGAGAGAAACTAAGTTCAAAGCAAAATTGAAGGTTTACAACAATGCACTATCATTAGATATTCAATCAATGTATTGCATATCTCCAGGTACCAATTCACCACCTTTAGGGAAGATCCATTGAGTTAGCTCGCATTTAAAGAGCATGCTCAAAACAATAATATGGGTGGCAACAAAGAAGGAGAATGTCACAATGCAACTTTTGAACGCAAGTACTAGGCTGAATGAGTTGGGTCAATTGATTTCTTATATAACCGAGAAGATAAAGAACCATATAATCCACAAGGAGGTCTAGAAATTTCGAGGATAAGATCATAGCTCCTACAGAGGCAGTGAAAGAGAAAAAGATGTCTACAAAAGTAGTTCAAGAAAATGAAGCATTCGTGGAAGAATTGAATTTGAATGGTTATGGTTATAGAAAGTGAGTATAGAAGGATTGGCATAACCTCTAAAAAAAATTTGCATGTGTAAAATTTTATCTCTATATGGGTTGAAACCCAAATCATTGTTGGTAACATATACTCTGAGGCAAGTAAGCAATAAAAAGCTACATTTTTAAGGGACTTTGATGGTCATACAAAACTAACATAGGAAAATATAATAAGCATACTTATTTGCATAAATATCGAGACTCAATTGATAGACACGTTTGTTATAAAACACATAGGGCAACCAACAAATTGGCATTAGAGGATCAAACAATGAGCTCTATTGTTTATGCTAATAAATTGTTGTAATGAACATAAGTTCCATTACATGGGCTATAATGGGGTAGTGTAGGTGTGTTTAATATTAAATTGTATAGGTCTTCTATAGATAAGCTAGATGTGATGCGTATATATAAGACATGTTGTACTATTTTATTCATTTATATCTTATTTAATTTGTAATATTTCACTTAAATATTAATTAGTGTGCATAATCTAATTTTGTCTATTATAAATGGTATCAAAGTTTTTTGTAGGTGGCCCATAGGGGCTAGACATCAGAGTATGTTATTCGTAGGTGGCCCATAGGTTGCCAAGCAAAATAGTTCAATGTCAAGATTCTCCTACCTATAAGGAACTGATGACAATGTTTTCCAGCAAATTACATAAGTATAAATCCTAAAAAACAACCCAATAACAATAAAACTTTGAACTACATGGCAAAATTTAGATAATATTACAACTACCAGCTTCCTTCATTCTCTATGTCATGAGGAAAATCTGTCTATGGCTAGGGGTAAACCACAACAGACGGAAATGATTGCAGAAATCAACTCTAATCTCAGATATGTTATATAAGTAAATATGCTAATGAGACAAGATAAAGAGCCTACCTTGTCCAAACGTTCGATGAAGTCCATCGTTGAGCACTTGACTCAAAGCAATACACCTGCAACTTGTCCACAACAACCAAGAAACGCAAGCATGTGGTGATAATATATAAAGTTAGCACATTCAACAACATATTCCATCAACATTCATAAGAAATATGCCCATGGAATAACAATTCAAATATTTTGAAGATATTAATTGGACGAGAAAAGAGTATTTCTATTAAAATGTAATCAACAGAAGTGAATGAATTACAAACTTATGTGCCGGCACAGTTCGGAATCGAGAAACTAAGTCCCTTCCAGTTGGGCCTCCACCACTTCAATCCTCCACCAAAGGCAAGCTCATGTAAGAGAGACAATGAGGTTCTCAATCAAGTAGGGAAGAGCTTGGGGGCTGAACAATGTGTTCAGACTTAAAAGGACAAAGGGATGCAGACTCAATATGAAGTGAATAATTTCTCGAGAGTAACTTTGCTCTCAAAGTTGAATTATTCTCCTCTTTTCCATAGCTCGGATATGGCCCATCTATAACCTTCAAGCGGAACCGAAGGTTCGATTCAGATCGTTTCTAGTATATGGAAGGTGAAGGATCATGGATCCCGTGACGTGACATGGAAAACCGACACTATTTTTTAATTTTGGGCACAAAACCTGATGTACGCGGGCTTTAGTGGTGCAACCTGCGTATACACATGTTGTATAATAGTTAGGTCGCGTATATATGGAAAAATATTATTTTTAGCTCTAGGATTTACAAAAAAGGACTTCAAGTCTGCACAGGGAAATGGAAAAATGCCTTATGAGCAAATTTGCATAAGGTGAGGCAAATCTTGCTATAACACTCTACATAGGATGAGTTGTCTCCAGGTCTCATGTCTCCATTGCTTTAGAATGTTGTTTCAATGTGCTTTCTTTTTTATTTCCTCCATTTCCAATAGAGTTCATAGGCAATTGATTAGAGGCACATAAGTCAACATGTTGGCTCCATTGAGTGCTTTTGAGGAAGGCACACTCAACTTCTAGTTGTAGAATCCTTTGGTTTAGCTAGGCCAATGTCTTCGAAAAGGATTCATTATGAAGCCTACCTTAATGTTCACATACCTGCATTTTCTCTGCAACTAAATCAATTTTCTCATTATTCTCTTTAATTGCCTCCTCATTCACCTAGAGAGTTCTTGCTACCTCCTTCGTATCCATTCCAGATGTTAGACAGGTGTAGAATTTCTCATTCCTTGGGCCTCCCAAAACTGTAACGATACCCCCATGAAAAGGCTATATTGAGAGACAATTTCCCTTTCCATGCACAAGAAAAAAGTCATGTCAATAACACTCAAAGTTTTTTCGCAAAACAACACCGCCAATAGAGCTAGTAAACAAGAAAAGGACCCCATAGAAAAGAGGTGATAGAGTCCAAAGCAAACCAAAGTAGATAAAATTAGAGAAGAACGAAATTCACACTACAAATTATAGAGAATTACCAAAAGAAACTGAGTGAAGTCCCACCAAAGTTTTATACTAGAATGTTGTGCTAAAGGAGAGAGGGCAATGGAGCATTTGTTGTGTCCATGGCCCCTAGAAATGTCAAATCCAAATTACATTGTTCCACCCACACTATGTGATTCACACTCACGACTTTTAAATCCTAGCTCATGCACCAAACAAAACATGTGCATCTGGACAAGCCATCTCTTTGATATAATCCATGAGTTTGGGAGTGGTAATCCCATGTGCTCGACATGTGGTTCCATTTGAATGATTGTACTTGGTGTGAGGTGAATCACTATGAAGGAATGGGTTGATAATGGAATGAGCCATTGACCCTTAAAGTACCAAATTTTTCTCTCATGGCCTTTTGGATAAAATGTCCACCTCCACATTTTGATTATGGAGGACTTGAAAAGATTAATGCTTTTGAAACATGTCACTTCATGCTTTATTCTCGAGAGGATCAAATAGAACCTAGAGTTACTCGCGCTTTGATCTTTTATCAATGTTTGGATGATAGTTGAAGAGTCTCCAATCACAATTATAGATTGGATTTGTCAATCTATGGTTAATTTCAAACCTTGAAGGAGTAAGCCTTTGCTTGATTGTTTGTGTTGATTACAAGAGTCCATGAATATTGCAATTCCATTTTTCCCTCGAGAACTTGAATGATCTGTTGAAATGTACACTTGACACTGAGCGGGGGTGAATCAGTGTCTAGAACTTATGGTTACTTTTCACACTTTCATAGATTAACTGGATTAATTGAATAAGATATGTAGTTCAATTAATTATTCATAAACATTTAAAACACAAACTGTATGAAGTAGATATAACATCTTACTTTTATTTATTTAACTTGTATAAATGCATATAAAATCAATCTTTGAATATCTTCAACTTCAAACAACTATGAGAGACTCAGCTTGTAGTTCTCATATCCAACTGAGAAATGAGGAATCCAACCCTCATACCAAGTCCCAACTTGTTGATCTCAAATCCAATTGAGATGTGATGAATCCAAACCTCATAACAAGACTCAGCTTGTAAACAAGCACCGACCTGATAGAATGAACTTCCATTCAATCCATTATATATAAATATATTTAATCCACCAAGACACTCTCTTCTCACCATTCTTTCTTGTTTATATAGTCTTCCAACTGGTGTGAATTTGAAACATTGCATCTTTTGATATTGAACCATTGTACCTTTTCATTCAAATGATAATATTAAACTTTAAATAATATCATTTTTCCTTTTTATTCTTTATTCATAATGATCATGATTTAACTCTCTTTTAATCATGACTGTGTATCGGTTCATTTGTCCTCATGAGTTGATCACAGATATGGATTGATACATTATATCGTTCCCATGCTTCTGTTGTGTCCTCAATTCGCCAACAGATCATATTCGAGCTTTTATCGATTCTATGTATTGTTATGGTGTTAATTCTCTGTTGAATTACTCTACCAACCTTGAGTTGTTTACAGAAATAAAATTTGTATGAGGCGCTTCCTTCAACCCAATGTTCAAATGACCGTGAGCTCAAAACCACAGGCTTATCCATTTAAGTGTTTGTTACCAGTGCTTTCTTATTCCGCCCCTATTCTTCTACATGGGATCGTATTCAAGCGTCTAAGGGCTTATTACTTCTAGCCCCTATAACATCTTTACCTTATCACGTAACCGGTGTTGGAACCAGGTTCTCTGATACTTTGTCCTTTGGGACTTTGGTCTTTTGCAGTCATTCAATCCTTCTAGAGTATATTTCTCCGAAGTGCGTATACTATATTCACTAGTAGATCAGACGGTCAATATTAATCTTTCGTTGGATGGACGATCCTGGCTTATCTAGAGGCTTCAATCAAATTGATGGTCATTACTTAATTTGCAGTTGAGTGGACGATTCTCATTCACTTCGAGACTTCTATATGACCACAGACGATGGCTAGGTATTAAGCCAAACATGTGCTTAATCACTTATCAAAATCAATGAGCGTGTTTTAATTGGACATTGAGATTGACGTCTGTTATTTACTCTAGAACTTCAGAGATTCTGGACTCCGGGATATTCAAACTCTAAGATAGTTCAATCCCTCTGGAATGATTACCTACCGAATAAGTCATAAAGCGGTGATCACTGCTTGTTGTCGGTTAACACCTCCGCTTATGCTATCCTTCCACTATGCTTGATCAATGGTTGAGAACGCTGTCGAAGTAGTTCAATGATTAGCGTTACTTCGTGATTTACGGTTACTTTATCCTTCCACTGTACTTGATCAACGATCGCGAATGCTCTCGAATTGGATCAATGATTAACGTTACTTCGTGATTCTGGCCTTCGACAATTAGCTCATAACATAGGCTTGGATATCCCTGAAGTTAGTAATCCCATAGTGATGTGGTTTGTGTCGTCATTGTTGACGTGACACTGACTGAGTGGTTGCCACTTGTCACCTAGATTCGTGACTTTCGTATACCTAAAGTGCCAACTAGACCTTGACACTTGTCACCATCTTATTATGCCACGTGTCCTTGATAACGTGGTCTTGTGGACTATGATGACATGGTCTCTCAATGTGTGTGCCACATGTTTTACTTCGTGACTTTGGAGTTTCGGCCTTCGGGTGAACTTACATGTTCTAAAGCTTTTTCTTCGAAGTGGTCAACGCCGAAATTGTCAGCATGGAAGTGCTTATGCTATCCTTCCGCTTGGATTCATCCAACGACTGTGATCATTTCTAGATCAATGGTCCATATTCATTTCAGCCTTCGGGACTTTGGGTTATTCGATTTTTCCCACTTCCCAGTTCTACTGGAGTGAGATTCCCCGAAAAATAAACCTCAAGTAACTTGACTTCATCTAGCAGTCCTTCTTTAACCTGAAAAGCTTAATACGATCCAACGGTCGTCAGGAATTCGACTATTAGGGATCTCGGGCCTTTGGCATTGCTTATCCTATCCTTCCACTTTACTCGATCCAATGGTCAGGATATTTCCCGAAGTGTTCCTTAGATTGGACGGTTGGCTTTTCTTCATGAATTCGGGCTTCGAGAATTTTGATTCAATTCGAACTCCTTTTCACCAAAGTGGTCATCGTCGGAGTTTACTGTTGCTACGCAACCCTGATCTGATGGCTAACATTGATCTTGAAGTGCTCCTTAGATCTAACGACTTATTTTTACTTCAAAACTTCGACTTTAGCTTAAATTCCTTCAATTCAATATTATCTGAAGTGGTCAATGTCAGGCTGACCATGTGTACGTCATTTCCATGATCGACGGTCCATGACTCTTAGTAGTCAATTTGACGATATAGATTTAATATAGGTCTTACAATCTAAATCATTCCCAAATCTTCAACAGACGGCCACGATTCTTTTCTTCTTTACGCACGTTACCTCTATGATCTGATGGTGGGGTTTTGCATCTGAATTGTGGTTGAATGAATCTCGTTTGCTTGATCCTTTATAAAGCTTTTATGTACTCACATAACTCTATATCCTGTGTTATTTCAAATGCGCCATCTCTCCTGAGCTTCGATCAACATATCCTCCTTCTAATTTGTTCATCACTATTTCTCTTGAGCTTTTAATAATTGTTTGTGCATTCTTTTATGCACAGATCTTCAGTCGCTAACTATCCCGAGCTCTTAATTCCTTATGATTCGTTACTCCTTTTGTACATGGATTCTCTCCATGCTACCTCTCCTGAGATTTATAATCATAGGATCATTGTTGATCCTATCGTGATCAACAATGATCACAAATTGCTTCTGCCACAATGTGATCTTTCTCTGCTCCTAAGGTGATCTTCCTTTTCTCTGATTATTGTACATGTTTGACTCATGTTGCCATCAATGACAACACACAATCAATAATGCCAACAATCTCCCCCTTTGTCAGTGAGGGAAACATATCTGTAAAACAAAAATGATTTGAGACCTTTGCTCCCCATATCATTGATATTATTTTCTATCTGATAGCAAATTTGTTTTCTGCTTAACTTTGTTTTACTGCTTCTCTCCCCCTTTGACATCAATGACAAAGAGTGACGTTGAGACTATTTTTCTCCCTTTGTGAATTTACTAACTGCTTATCTCAGTCCATTGGGATATTTGTGTTTAAATAGGTAGTCTTCTTGATACTAACTTGTAGTGATACCAATTTGTAGTGATTAGGTCTTTTAAACCTTAATCTAGTTACTTTCTTATTTGATAACCAAAATACTCCTCCCGAGTTTTTACTGAATTTCCTTTGTCAAACAGAAAAGGAGTATGAATCTTACTGATCTTTTTGATCTACTTCTTATTCTTCTGTGATATTTCATAGGAATATCAATTGAGGATTGATACCAAATGATCCAATACCATTTTTTTTTATCAATTGATCTTTGTTGATTGATACCCCTGGAACCTCTCTACTACTTTTTCTCTTCTCCCCTTTTTTTCAAAAATGACAAAAATGATATTTGCTTGTTCCCTTTGAGGTTATACTCCCCCTAAAGCAATGCTCTCCTTTGTCCATTTTCTCCTTCTTGTATTCTACAACTCCCCCTATCAATGATTTTTCTTTCTTTGGCTAAAGGATTATGATATCATCATGATTGTGTCATACTCTTCTATAGGGTCTTCCCTTTCTTGAGCTTGATCTATTTCATATTGAATTTCACGTTCCTTGTCTTGATAAGAATTCTCTTCTTCTGAGTTTTGTTCTTTATTATGACAGGAATCCTCTTTATCTAAGTCTTGTTCTTTACTTTGATAGGATTTCTCTTCTTCTTGTGCTTCATTTTGATAACAATTTTCTAGTTGGAGCCATAATTCTTTCGCAGATTTGTAGTGCCTCATATTTTCTTTGACTTGGTCTGGCAATACATCTTGGACTGGTTTTAAGGCTAATGATTTGTTTCTTCTTGCTTCCTTTGCAGTTTTGGTTTCGCTCTTTGAAGTAGTTAAGTTCCATGAATTACTTACTATCGAATCCCAAACTCCAAATCCTCTTGACTTCAGATATCTTTTCATCCTTTCCCTCCATGAAGAATAGTCCGTTCCATCAAATAAGGGAGCTTCATTTGTGGAGAGACCCATTTGTCCACCCATTTCTTTAGAATCTACGTTCCAGTGTTTAAACTGTGTTGAAGGCGCCCGCTCTGATACCAATTGTTGAAATGTACACTTGACACTAGGAGGGGGGGGTGAATCGGTGTATGGAACTTATGGCTACTTTTCACACTTTCATAGATTAACTAAATTAATTGAATACGATATGTAGTTCAATTAATTATTCATAAACATTTAAAACACAAATTGTATGAAGTAGATATAACATCTTACTTTTATTTATTTAACTTGTCTAAATACATATAAAATCAATCTTTGAATATCTTCAACTTCAAACAANAATCTCAGATATGTTATATAAGTAAATATGCTAATGAGACAAGATAAAGAGCCTACCTCATCCAAACGTTCGATGAAGTCCACCGTTGAGCACTTGACTCAAAGCAATACACCTGCAACTTGTCCACAACAACCAAGAAACACAAGCATATGGTGATAATATATAAAGTTAGCACATTCAATAACATATTCCATCAACATTCATAAAAAATATGCCCATGGAATAACAATTCAAATATTTTCAAGATATTAATTGGACAAGAAAAGAGTATTTCTATTAAAATGTAATCAACAGAAGTGAATGAATTACAAACTTATGTGCCGGCATAGTTCGGAACCGAGAAACTAAGTCCCTTCCAATTGGGCCTCCACCACTTAATTCCTCCACCAAAGACAAGCTCATGTAAGAGAGACAATGAGGTTCTCAATCAAGTAGGGGAGAGCTTGGGGGCTGAACAATGTGTTCAGACTGAAAAGGACAAAGGGATGTAGACTCAATATGAAGTGAATAATTTCTCCAGAGTAACTTTGCTCTCAAAGTTGAATTCTTCTCTTCTTTTCCATAGCTCGGATATGGCCCATCTATAACCTTCAAGCGGAACTGAAGGGTCGAGTCAAATCGTTTTTAGTATATGGAAGGTGAAGAATCATGGATCTTGTGACGTGACATGGAAAACCGACACTATTTTTTAATTTTGGGCACAAAACCTGATGTACGCGGGCTGTAGTGGTGCAACCTGCATATACGCATGTTGTATAATAGTTAGGTCGCGTATATATGGAAAAATATTATTTTTGGCTCCGGGATTTACAAAAAGGGACTTCAAGTCTGCATAGGGAAATGGAAAAAGGCCTTATGAGAAAATTTGCATAAGGTGAGGCAAATATTGCTATAACACTCTACATAGGATGAGTTATCTCCAGGTCTCATGTCTCCATTGCTTTAGAATGTTGTTTCAATGTGCTTTCTTCTTTATTTCCTCCATTTCCAATAGAGTCCATAGGCAATTGATTAGAGGCACATAAGTCAACATGTTGGCTCCATTGAGTGCTTTTGAGGAAGACACACTCAACTTCTAGTTGTAGAATCCTTTAGTTTAGCTAGGCCAATGTCTTCGAAAAGGATTCATTATGAAGCCTACTTTAATGTTCACATACCTGCATTTTCTCTGCAATTAAATCAATTTGCTCATTATTCTCTTTAATTTCCTCCTCATTCACCTAGAGAGTTCTTGCTACCTCCTTCGTATCCATTCCAGATGTTAGACATGTGTAGAATTGCATCATTCCTTGGGCCTCCCAAAACCGTAACGATACCCCCATGAAAAGGCTATATTGAGAGACAATTTCCCTTTCCATGCACAAGAAAAAAGTCATGTCAATAACACTCAAAGTTTTTTCNGCAATGCTCTCCTTTGTCCATTTTCTCCTTCTTGTATTCTACAACTCCCCCTATCAATGATTTTTCTTTCTTTGGCTAAAGGATTATGATATCATCATGATTGTGTCATACTCTTCTATAGGGTCTTCCCTTTCTTGAGCTTGATCTATTTCATATTGAATTTCACGTTCCTTGTCTTGATAAGAATTCTCTTCTTCTGAGTTTTGTTCTTTATTATGACAGGAATCCTCTTTATCTAAGTCTTGTTCTTTACTTTGATAGGATTTCTCTTCTTCTTGTGCTTCATTTTGATAACAATTTTCTAGTTGGAGCCATAATTCTTTCGCAGATTTGTAGTGCCTCATATTTTCTTTGACTTGGTCTGGCAATACATCTTGGACTGGTTTTAAGGCTAATGATTTGTTTCTTCTTGCTTCCTTTGCAGTTTTGGTTTCGCTCTTTGAAGTAGTTAAGTTCCATGAATTACTTACTATCGAATCCCAAACTCCAAATCCTCTTGACTTCAGATATCTTTTCATCCTTTCCCTCCATGAAGAATAGTCCGTTCCATCAAATAAGGGAGCTTCATTTGTGGAGAGACCCATTTGTCCACCCATTTCTTTAGAATCTACGTTCCAGTGTTTAAACTGTGTTGAAGGCGCCCGCTCTGATACCAATTGTTGAAATGTACACTTGACACTAGGAGGGGGGGGTGAATCGGTGTATGGAACTTATGGCTACTTTTCACACTTTCATAGATTAACTAAATTAATTGAATACGATATGTAGTTCAATTAATTATTCATAAACATTTAAAACACAAATTGTATGAAGTAGATATAACATCTTACTTTTATTTATTTAACTTGTCTAAATACATATAAAATCAATCTTTGAATATCTTCAACTTCAAACAAGTATGAGAGACCTAGCTCTCTGTTATAAGACCCAACTTGTAGTTCTCAGATCCAACTGAGAAATGAGGAATCCAACCCTCATAACAAGTCCCAGTTTGTTGATCTTAGATCCAACTGAGATGTGAGGAATCCATACCTCATAACAAGACTCAGCGTGTAAACATGCACCAACTTGATAGAATGAACTTACATTCAATCCATTATATATAAATATATTTAATCCACCAAGACACTCTCTTCTCACCATTATTTCTTTTTTATATAGTCTTCCAACTGGTGTGAATTTGAAACATTACGTCTTTTGATATTGAACCATTATACCTTTTCATTTAAATTATAATATTAAACTTTAAATAATATAATTTTTCCTTTTTATTCTTTATTCATAATGCTCATGATTTAACTCTCTTTTAATCATGACCATGTATCAGTTCATTTGTCCTCATGAGTTGATCACAGATATGGATCGACTCATTATACCATTCCCATTCTTCTGCTGCATCCTCAGTTCGCCAACAGATCATATTCGAGCTTTTACTGATTCTCTGTATTGTTATCGTGTTAATTCTCTGTCAAATTACTCTACCAACCTTGAGTTGTTTACATAAATGAAATTTGCATGAGGCGCTTCCTTCAACCTAATGTTCAAATGACCGTGAGTCTCCTCGAAAGGTACCCAAATATTTTTTACAACATTAATGCAATCCTCCTCATCCAACCACACATGATTGAATTTGAATGGATTGTGTGGACTTCTCCCAACTGAAGCCAATTCCAAAACCACAGGAAAAAGATTAAAGTCTCCTACAAAACTCACCCATTGCCTAACTTGGAGAGGGTTGGCAAGTAAAGGTTCATAAATTAAAAATCTATACAATCATTTGTCAATTCAACCAAGACCAACTCTTTTATTTCTCCAAGTTGGTTAAAATTTAATTCTACAAACTTCATAAAGCCCTACATCATTAAACTTCCTCATAAAAAAGTATGTAAGTAAATCTATTTGTGCCGGAGGTCTCCAAAATTATGAGCTTCCTAGTGAGAGGTTCAAATCCCCTCCCATAGTAGTGTTCTTTTGGCTCATCCAATCCCAATTGAAAACATTCTCCCAATACTCTAATTTGTTTTGATATGAACCTTAAAAGTTCAAAAAGGTGATCTCTTTCCCCAAACCCTAAGAGAAAAAGTTTAATCCCCAAAATCGTCTCAAAAGACCAACAAATTGTTAGAGACAAAGATATAGCCTTTCAACTAGTTATAAGCCCCTCGTACCTACCTCGAAAGTCAATGTAGGTAATACCAACCGCCAAAGAGCTTCTTCATCTTAATAAATATCCTCCCACCCTCACACATTAGTTCCCATGGCTTCAAAATATCAAGATTATGGACCTCCATAACTCTCTTAAGAGCTTATTTCTTTTAAAGTGACCCCAACTTCTGACCATTAAAGGAAATGCAGATCATTGATCAACCTCCCTTTGGTTTAAACCTACTTTAAGAACCCTGACTAATTAGAGTTGTCTACTATCCTTCACCTTAGTTGCAGTTCTCTCTCAAGCCTTGGAAATAAAGGATTTCCTTCCCCTTCCACTGCACTTAGAAACCTTCCATTCATTCCATCCAAGGCCCCCTGAAGTCCTGCCAATAGAGTTGTGAGATCCTTCTTTCCTAGGCCTTAGGTTGTACCTACTAGAGTTTTCTTCTACATCAGTATACAAGTTTTCCTCCTTTAAGGGGGTGACACAATTCTCAAGTAAAACCCCCTCCATCTAACCCACATGTGTATCTATATTAGCTATAAGAAGCCAAGGGTTCTCGTTGAATCTAGAAAGTCCAACGAGAAAGTCCCCACCCCCCAATCACATGTATATGTTATATTTACAATGGGACACAAACCAAATGATATTGATGTATGAACAAGAGACATTGAATGTAAAGGGGGAACATGATCCAAGACCTTACC
The DNA here is from genome assembly GCA_000966675.3 of Picea glauca. Taxonomy (NCBI): domain Eukaryota; kingdom Viridiplantae; phylum Streptophyta; class Pinopsida; order Pinales; family Pinaceae; genus Picea; species Picea glauca. The sequence continues at coordinate 14,747 of JZKD02S0236490.1, forward strand.
CAAAGATGACACCAATAACTTTAAGGTCACCCTTTGAGTGCCTATTTCCTAAGAGTGAATTGGTTGTTCCATATCTATTATAGCAACACCTTCTTTCTCCAATAGAGATACCTCCAACCTCAAATATTCATGAGGGTGCAAGACCAAATCAATCTCCAATGGAGGTTTATAATGAGTGCTCACCACATCTTCCTTCCTAGAATTATCCCATTATCAATGCTTCTGTAGATTTTTTTCCACCCACACGTTTTTGTTGAAGAGGAGTCCATAGTCAATGGCTAGGTGACCATACTGATGACAACACAAACATTTGAAGGGTACAACTGCACATTTGAGTATTTGTTTAGTGATAATAGAACATTGATTAAGCATCATTTTCTCTGCTATACCTTCAGAAAGATCCAAATCCACCAAGATGCACCCAATCTTCATATTGCCTCATTCGGGAAAATACATGTTTACATCTAGAAAATGGCCTAAGGTATTTCCAATAGCCTTAAATATATCAAAGGACTGATATTCAAAGGGTAGACTAGGGAGCTTCACCCAAGCTAGTGTGAGCTCCAACTTCTCTATCCTTGCATGGAAGGAGGGTGTACAAAGCTTTAGAGATAGTGGAGAAGAGTCCTACCTCTAGACAGAACCAAGAAGTTTCTCCACATCCTCCATGGAGTGCATAATAAAAGCCATCCAAACTTGATTGAGGGTAAAGGAATGAGGAGAAAAACGAAGCTTAAGTTCCCAATGTAACTTTATCTAATCCTTTAACAAAGTTTCCCCCATCCATCATCCATGGAACCTCCCCACAAGAACCTTTTTTTGCATGATTTACAACCTCATTAATTTTTATGTCCTCCCTGAGAACTAGATTCACCGAACATGCTTTATTTTTAATGCACTTCTTGCACTCACCGTTGGACCCCTTTGGTGTCAGCTTCACCTTTACCTCTTTAACAGTGGCTCCTCCACCATGGGTTTCTATATCCAGGAGTATCCCAATAACCTTAGCACCTGAATCACATCATCCGCCAAATAAAGGAAATCGTGAGGCTGGAATGTTAACCGTGTTCACAATGGCTCCTCGAAAGGCAGTTTCAAGACCCAAGACTTGCCCAATAAATTCAACACACTAATTACATTAACCACCAAACAAAGGAAATTGTGGGCATGGAATGATAGTTGGGATACTCATCGGGGGTAAAAACTCCTCCTTCGAGGGCATGGCAGTTGAAGTCTCATGTGCTTGATGAAGGGAGGCCTACACACTGACAAGTTGACTCTCTGTGTACCATCAATCACCATCTTTCATCCTTGAAAACACTAGTGTAATAAAATCCTCCTCGCCAACCCATCATTTCCTACAGAAGTATGATTAATGAGGCATTCATGTCCCGACATTCCCTTGTCATCTAAATTCCTAACGAGTACTACTAGGATATCTCAAGTTTTCTTCTCTAAAGGAAATGCCCTTGACCCCAGTTCCTTGATGTGCCCCTAGGAGCTATACTTGGATGAATCTTCACATAGGGAGAGATCCAAATCAAAGTCACTTCCAATGGATCTAGTGAGTAGTCCACCAACTCGCTGCCAATTTCCTCCTTACAAAATACAGTTCCTACTATATTAATGCTTATATTTATTTTTTCCAAAAAAATGTATATTTATTATTTTAGTAAGAAGTATAAAGTATACATAGATATATGCTTGTTAACACTCAATGTTACTCTTTAAAGAGTCCTGACTAAAACAAAGGACGTTTTCCCTTACACGATTCCCCATAAATCCAATTCTTACAATCTTCCTCAAAATAGAAAAATAACTGAGACAACCTAAAGGCTCTAATAAATTGGTCTAGACTATTCAAAACCAACAAAAAAAACATTTCATTCACCAAATTCAAGTTATATTATCCTTTAACAAAGAATCTCCAATCTTAAATGGATCTACATATGGTTGCAGGGAGAGTGCTTTCCTTCTATTCATTAGTCATCGATGCTTATATATAGATAATACATTGTTGAATTCATTTATTAGAGGTTATTTCTCAACTTGACATGTTTATACCTTGTTTGCCCTTGATTTCAATACATCGGGCCATTCTGTTAAGCATCACTAGAGACACTATCAACAGTAACTACTTTTCCTCATTCAATGGAGACACAAGAATAAGGTCCCTGTTCTTATTTGAAGACTTGAATTCATGCCTCCTTTTTACCTCTCGTATAGATTCTTCTTGTAGTGAAACCAATGGAAGGGAAAATAGTATTGTAGTCATGACCATGTCAATGTCTTTGCCACACTGTATTGAGGATGAAACAATAGCATTTGTTGTGGCTTAGTTTTGACTAAGCATCGATGCATAGTAGAGGTCAACAAAAGATGAAATTGTAGAATCCTAAGTATGTGATTTCATAGAAACCTTATTATGAGGATTTAAGAAGTCATTATATATATATGATATGCACCTAGTTTTACAAATACTACATGCAAGTCTCTAAAGATGCATACTCTTTTGTAACCTATTTGTATGAGTGGGTTATAGTTGGTGTATTCCATAATATCTTATGGAATCTTTTGTAACCACTCTAGCTACACACACACACACACACATGAGGCTTATACTATACTTAGAGAGGTTTGAGAGATTAAAGAGGTTGTTGGTGTTATGAGCTCTCAGTTATCACTTTGCATGGAAGTGGTGTAATCTCACACATATTATTAATACAATGAGACATTGTTTTGCTTATGTGTGTTTATTCATCTTGAATCTAGATGATATTTTTGTGTTTGTTATTAATTTCAATGTTGTTAGTTCTAATGGCCATTATGAATGCGAATGAATCCCTAAGGAATGTGATTCTTGTGAAATCTTTAAGACTTTTCACATCACTTAATGGCAACTATCACACTCACCTTGGGCGAGATCTCCTCCCATTTTGAAGGTTGAATATGTCAATGACCTTGACTACATTAGACCATTGTCGGACACCTTTCAGGGATTGTCATGGAGCCAACAACATGGTTTTGTTGTTGGGACCTTAATCGATGCATAGTACTAGAGATGTAGTGGAGGTTGGATAGGTTAACATTAAATATTGGTTTGGAGGAAGGATTCATGAATTTCCTTCTAGGGAGGTGTGTACACGAGGGAGGATGTTGCAAGATTTAAAGAGAAATACTCATTTGAGTGCTTGCATAGAATCTTTTGAGCATAATTTATAGTGAATTTGAATAAATGGATTAAAATTCTTGCAAAGAAGCATCAATGTTGGCAATCACTATACAAAGTTGAGTGGATTGCCAAAAATTTGTTAAAGATTCAACAGTGTGACAACAAAGTGACATGAGTAGCTAATTTTTGGTATAAAGGTGTAGTAGAAGGCTGTGATTTGGAATTTGTGGTAGAATGTCATCGGTATTTGACTAAGGCTCTAAAAATCTTTAAGAAAGGACCACAGAAAAGGCTCATAAAAGAAATATGAATGTGAATAAAGATGTTAATCGTGGAATGGAGTATGCTACTAAACCCCACAAAGATGGAAGTGTAAGCCCTACATGGCGGGGTGGAATGGTAAAAAGACTCGATGGTAGAATCAATCTCATAAGCTAATTAGAGGGAGGGTGATGGTAAAGGCAGTGGAATATGAAGGGCAATGGTAGAAGTGACAACAAAGATAATTAGAGATCATAGAGTACTATTGGTGGGAAGAAATGGAAAATATTTACATTAGGTAAGAGTCATTGATGAGAGGTGATGGTCTTGAACTGTATTGATATGTGAGATGATGTAGAGGATGAGAGGAGAAATTGAAGGAACTTTTGTTGTCCCAAAATCTAAAGATCAAGAAAGTATGTTGTTAAGAAAAGAATAGGAGTTTGAGGAGGAAAGAAATTTGGAAGAAATGGGATGGTGATTGCATGATGACATAAGGAACACAAATACTTAGACAATGGGCACATAGATGCTACCCAATTTTTCTAATCTCAGTATTGCTGTCGAATTTGTGGATGAGAAGAACTAGGAAGATGTTTTCAAAGATGCGTTTGAGTTTGCACCATTCTACTACTCTAACCTTATAGATTTCCATACCATCGAGGAAGCAGACCAAAATGGTAGTGAAGTTGGTCCATCCTATTTCCTACCCATTACACCTTTCAAAATTTGTTAAGACCCCATGACCATTATTGCACAAAGTGCAAGTTTGTGGTTGATTAATAGTTCAATTAGTCTCATGACAATGGTTGTGAACAATGAGAGTGTGACATCCCATGGGAGTCAAAAGTTGTCTTTGGTGTTATCTAGTTTTGTAAGTGTTGTCATAGGAGCAATGTTGGTGATCCAACATATAGGAACCCATGGATTTGTGTTGGTTCAAAGTCATCATAGAATGGAGATGACTTGGTTGAATGAATTGTCTTCATGTTTGCCTCTATTCCATGGTAGAGGTGATGAGGATGCAAAGTAGCATTGGTTCCTCTTGATGCCATTTGGAATGCATGAAGAACCCAAATGCTACCTGGTTGGTGGAATTCCAAACAACATTGCAAGGAAGGGCATTGTAATGGTACATGAAATGAAAATAGAATGCTCCAACGTTGCACGATGTGACTCTAATCCAGTTACAGGTAGACTTCATAAATGAGTTTTAGAAGCTAAAACTATAGCAACAAAGCATTATAGAGTTAAGGGAAATCAATCATGAAGAGGTGGAGTTTGGGAGTATGAACTATAGTTCCAAGATTTGATAAGTTAGTTGAGCAATAATATCCAGGAGTTGTAAGACAAAGAATGGTTTATTGGAGGTCAATTACCTAATTTGCGCACATTGTTGTTGCAAGCAATGGATGTTGAAGCAGAGGGAAGCATTGGAATTCACTATATTGTTAGAGTCTACAAGTAGAATGGCAGAAGCATTAATTCAAGGATTAACTTGAAGACTTTCACAATTTCGATACCAACTAGCAATGTTAATGGAGAAAATTTAGGAGTTGGAGAAAGCAAGTTGTGTGGAAGAGATTAATATGGTGTATAATGTCCATGACTAAAGGCCCCATGCCATAGAGATAAGTCAAGATGGTAGGTAACTCAATCTCGAGAAGTATGTTAGGTAAAGTAGATGCAACCCTTTGCGAGATCTATAGGAATCTGGGGCATGACCTGCATCACTATGGTAGTGTATTACAACTTTTGCAGGGTAAACACCCACAATATGGAGGATCATGCATGATCTATACTCGTTGAGATATTAGAAAAGAATATGTTCAAAATAGATTTAGGGGGAACGTAGAAACTAAGGTCAGAATCAAAATCAAAATATGAATTATAATTAGAATAATCGAGCATCAAGGAATGATGCAAACTATCCTCCATCGTAGTGTTATAATTGTAATGAGGTGAGGCATATTGCACACAATTTTCTCCAACTATGTTACCCTAATTGTCACCACCACCATAACATCAAGAACAATATTGAGGGTTTCCCTAAGCTAATGGATAAATGAGAGGCACATGATAGATGGCAATGAGTTACGGACATGGTTAATCCAGAGCTATAGATCCTTGGTGGTGTTGATTCATGAAAGGTGTACATAGGTATTAATATTGTCACTTGCACTGGAGCAAGGACATGCACAAGTTTTGGAGACACATACCAAGGACCAATTTGTAGAGCCTTCCATAAGGCATTGACATTCAACCTAATCCAATATAAAGTATTTTTGTGATATGCAACAAAGGTCATGAGGGAAATTGTCCATACAAAGATGGGTAACTCGGTGGATGTGCAGAGACTATGCACCTTGACTTGGTTGTCAAGAAAAAGAAAACACTTGTTATTGCAGACAGTGAAGGAAGAGGTACAGAGGTGGCTAGAGATCTTCATATGCATATCAAAAGATGAGAAAGCCATGACTAGTCTCAAAGAGGTACTTGCATGGTTGATATGACAAGTTTCCTTGAAAATTGATAGTCCATTGCACCGAGTGTAGAGAAGGTAGTTAGGGTAAGAATTCAAACTTAGTGCACTAATTGGAGGACATGAGGTATGAGAAGTCATGTTGGATCTAGGTTTGGATGTAAATATCTTCCCAATTAAATTCGAGGAATTCATGGGAAAGTCAAATTTGGTATACTCCCCCATACAATTATGATTGGCAAACCAATCATGGATCTTCTCCAATGGTAGACTGGAATAGATGGAAGTCGACTTTGATGACATGAAAATTTATGCTATTTTTAAAGTCATTGAGAAATTGGATGACAAGATATCTCTTGTGTTGTTAGGGATCAGGTGGGCCTTCAATAATGTTGTTATCCTAAACTTCAAGCAAAGGTAGATATCATTTGAAAAACAAGACGGCATAGTGATTAAGTTTTTGGATCCAACATTAGGTGAATGCTTTGTCAAGTTGGTGGAGGAAGTGTTGGATGAAAAAACCTCATATCAGTTCCATAACCTTACCACATGGCACTAGGAGTATTACATCAATCTTATAGTAGATGGGGAATTAAGTTGGCATAGTGTTTGCTCATTTGCAAGGAATCTAGAGGCAACATTTAATCAATGGCATGGAGACTATGAACAACCCACCCAAAGGTGTTGCGTGTCAATTTAATTGCTTAAATTGATGTACATTAAATTATCAATCTGGATACT
>JZKD02S0236523.1:7881-21401 GCA_000966675.3 Picea glauca
CCGGCAACTGCAGCTTCCTTCAAAACTTGCACACTAGATGAGTGAGCTGAGTGTGTGTTCAAATGAGGCGTTGGCCTCTCTTATTTATACAATTCTGGCACGTGTGGAAGTGTCTTTTCATTGGCAGGGCTGACTTCTTCTTCTGGGTGGTTATAACCACCTTTAATATATTTTGGGGCCTCTTTAATATATATTGGGGCCGACTTCTTATTTAGCCTATGACAATTAGGGTTTGAACAATCCGCAAAAGGGGATTTGGTCAATTACAATGACCGACATGATCAATCCACAAAAGGGGATTGATCTAATCAATAATAAATATATTTTATCTTTATCCACAAAAGGGGATAAGAATATTCTTTGCAGTTACACAATATTTTAACATAAATCATCTTTTAGCTCTTAAAGCCTTTTGCCTTCTCAAAACCCCAGGTCACTGGGGACATCTCCCCTGGGCCTTACCTCCCTAAATAGAAAGAACATTTCCATCGAGGTGACAGTGGGTGGGATTGGTTCAGTTACGCCAGTTTGACCTCTTCTCATCCATCTTTTATCCTAACTACAAACTGTGCGATAACACACCCTCTTAGCTTAAGCCTTAAACCCTATCTAGAGAAACTTGCCTTGGGAAGTAAAACGGTTTACACCCCCAAGGAGTTAGCTTTTCTAGCTCTTTGTTTATTTGACTCCATTAACCCAATAGTAAAGGCACTAGTCATACTTTTTTGCATTGGAGATATAAAATCATTGCCTTGGGAAACGTAATTTTTGATCTTTTGAAAGGTTTCTTCTTGAAGTTGGTTTGCCTCATTGAGAGGAGTCTTCCCCTACTAGGGTGTCCCCTCTCTCCCACTACTCTAATTGCTGTTACAAACTTTAATCTACCGCCATTAGGGCTGCATAACCCTAGCTACCTATTCACTCTTAACTCCTAAACTAACCCTAGACTAGCTCCTAGATTTTGTACATTAACTCTACTAACTAGGGCACACCTTTTGGGCTAGTTCTTGCCACTTTTCCATTGTTGATTTTGCTGCTGCATGCCATTGAATGCTACAGACATAAGGCTGCAATTTTCTGCAGAAAATACATGCTACAACAACTTGCTTTATTCGCCTTAAAGTGCCCTTTTCCGGTCATACTTGATTGTTATACTTATTGATGATATTGTTAATTGATATTATGCTTTACATGCTGATTTGAATGTCTTACTTGCTGATATAAACTGCTATCTATTGCTGCAAATAAGGGACAACAAGCTTAACTTGCTGATCCATACTAACATATATCATTGCAAGTTGGATTTTCTTGTGTCTCGGGTAGGGACAATCATCCGGAGAAGTACTATACCTGTGGGGCAACAATCACTTGACTTACAAAGCATCTCTTCCCACCTTTCATTCCTCTTAGACTTGACCTCTAGGGGCTTCACTTCCATTTCTCTCCGTCTCCATCTCAATCCACCTAGGGTCACCGAGATCGCCTCCCTAGAGTGACCTAGTCACCCTTGAAGTGCAGGACCTACATCAAGGTGACATTGAGAGTAGGATTCCCAAGTTGTAGCACTTGCTTTGTGGTTGGGTCGGGCTTTGCCCAACCTACAACTTGTGCTATAACAATTCCTATCTGAGCTATATTTCTCAACACTCCCTCTTGGTGAGGAAGGAAGTTTGCACCAATCCAAGTTCGTCTTTGAATGCCTCAAAATTCCCTTTTTCCAAGGGCTCGGTCAAAATATTAGCTACCGCTAATTCGCGGGAATATACTAGCATCACTGCTCCCTTCTGATCCTTGTCTCGTATAAAGTGATATCTGATCTCTATATGCTTGGACCTATCATGAAACACTGGATTCTTAGAGAGTTTGATACAACTTTGATTATTACAATAAATGACTATGGGTTCCAACTCTTGATCAAACAATCTTGCAAGTAACTTGTGAAGCCAGATGGCCTCACAACTAGCACTACTAGTTGCCATGTAATTTGCCTCTGCTGAGCTAAGTGCTACGAAATTCTGCTTCCTGTTGAACTAGGATATCATTGCTAATCCCAAGCTAAAGCAGTGCCCTGGGGTGCTCTTCTTGTCTGCTGTATTGCCTGTCCAATCTGAGTTTGAATACCCCTGCAAATTCACTTCACCATCTCCTAAATTTCTCAGACCATACTCCACTGTGCCCCTTTAATACCTGAGCACATGATTTGCTTCTACCCAGTGCCCCTGCCTTTGCTCCACCATGAACTAACTCAAGGTGTTCACTGCAAAACATATATCTGGATTGGTGTTGACCAAATACATCAAAGAACCTATTAGCTTCCTCTACAATGTGGGATCCACCAAATTTGAATCTAAAGTTGTCTCCTCCTTCAGATTAGTGATCATGGGTGTGGCCATAGGTTTGCAGTCCTTCATTCGAAACCTCTTCAAAATATCAACCTCATACTTACCTTGCCCAAGGAAAATCTCTGCCAAACCTCCAAATCTAAGAAGTAATGCATCATGTCGATGTCCATCTCGAACTCAACTACAATGTTTTCTTTGCACCCTGTAATGAGCTTCTTCGCACCTGTTAGAAACTTGTCTTCTACATTCAACACCAAAATGAGCAGATCAATCTCAACAAATAGGAAATATAAGTTAGAATCTACTTTGCTTTTGGTGAAGCCCATACTTTGCAGATATCCATCGATCTTGGAATACCATGCTCTCAGTTCCTGCTTGAGTCCATACAAGGCTCTCCTAAGCCTAAACACATGGCATTCCTTCCCATTTACCTCAAAGTCCCGAGGTTTCTCTATGTACACTTCTTCCTCAATGATCTCATTAAGGAAAGCTGTCTACACATCCATCTGATGTGTTCTCCATCCCATAAATGAACCAAGGACATAATTGCTCTAATGGAAATGTACCTGGCGATTGGGGAAAATGTCTCCTCGTAGTCCACTCTTTCTTTCTGGGAGAACCCTCTTGCGAAAAACCTCTCTTTGAACTTCTCAATGATGCCATCTAGACCATGCTTGATCTTGTAGAGCCACTTGGAACTCACAGATAACTTCCCCTCCAGTCTTGTCCCTATGTCCCAAACATCATTCTTCATGATGGAGGTGTAGTCCACCATGGCATCTTGCTATACTTCTTTGTTTGCTGCTTTCTGAAAGATGGAAGGCTCGAAATCTAGAATGTTGTTCATCAATGCTCTATATCCTAGAAACTTCTTCAGAGATCTTTTCTATCTAAATGTGCTACTAGGAGTCTCAACATGCTCTTGAGCATCCTTCAATGTCTAAGGGAATCATTGAGGTCTTCTGACAGAAGTGGAAGGGGCTAATGTCTCCCACTCTTCACTTAAAGGCTATTGTACTTCTATAGAAATCAATGGTGGCTCCGGATCAACCTTCAGATCTTCTTGCTATTAGAAAAATGGGTGTGCTCGTTTAACCATAGACAATATAGCAATATTGTCACCCAACCATAGGCACAAAGGCCACCCTTGAGCACCTTAACCTTGATAGATAGAATAATTCCGGTAGCAGATCAATAACCAACCAAGGCTAGCGCACCAAGCAAGGATAACCAAAGACCAAGCATAAATTCCAAACCGATAACCCAAGACAAGATCACTACCGCAACAGTTGCAGTTCTCTTGCATTCATGCGCACTTCTTGTCCTTATGCAGTTGCTAGTGAGTGAGTCACAAATGAGCTCTAGCGCCTTCTATTTATACTGCTCCTTCTTAGCTGTCTGAGCCGACTTCTCTTCCTGGGGGATAAAAACTCAATATTAATTATTCTTTTTAGTTGACTTGTCTTCTAGGGTTATTGTCCAAGGTTTTAGGGTTTCTCTTGCTTCCCAGAATATTCTAGTCTCATCAAAGGTTACAAGTGGAGGTTAATACCTCCCGCAACTACCATAATATCAACACTCTCTCCTAGCTAGGGTGGTATAAATGGTCTTGAGCACAAACAAACCATTCAACTGGTAGCATCAACATAGCCACATAGTGTATCTCATGATTAAATCACGAGCACCATCATCACTATCCAACTGGATAGTCTCCATGGCAGTCAGAACAATGCCATCCAATAGAACACTACTGTGTCTATTCATAGTAGTATACAACTACTATCCGGTGGTACACAACCATTCTCAGTAGCACACTACTACTAACCAGTGACCCACAGTCACTATCAGTGGATCACATCCACCACAGTAGCATACAACTACTGTCCAGAGACATCCAGACTCTACAACAATCATATCATCTGATATCAATCTGCGTAAACAATATCATAATACAAACTGAGTCATCTGGGCCATTCTTCCACTCACATCTGTGAGATATGGAAGAGCATTTTCCCTTAGAAAATAAAACATCAGCCATGGGCTATGTTTCCGTCCTTATGCACACTTGCAAACGTGAGCTATGTCCTGCTCACTTAGTGTATCCTCGGAGGCACGATGCCTAGGTTCAAAGCCCATGCTGTCACTTTGAGTTTAACTTCTTCCGTCTAGGTTAACTCCTAGGGAAGCCAAGGGGAGTAGACCCTAGTTACTAGATGAGATTAATGTTTAAGTTCTAGGAGTTGGTTTTAATTAGTTAAATGGTTGTGGGAAAATCTAGCCTATGATGTAAAGCAACAATGCAAGATGCAACAATTAGTATGAACAGTCAAACCCTTTCCTAGGACAACTAAGACTAGTGCCTAAGATTGGGCAAGGGGTCAACTAAATTAAAGGGAAATTGATTACAAAATAGTTACAAGATTACAAAGATTACAACAAGGTTAGATACAAGCTAGATACAAACTACAATAAAGAATATCTAAGATTACAACGAATATAAGATATACAAATGATGACTAATCCGTTGCTTGTATGTGCAGGAGTAAAGATAATCAATATGGGATAACCATCAACACAACAAGCCTAGCATGCTCACAATAGAACTCACTCTATTGGACTGCTCTCAATGGCATACAAAGAATCACTCAAGATCGAATCAAGAGAGTGCCTCCTAGGGGATGCGCAACTTCCTGAAGGATCACACCACAATATAGAAACAACAGTGTAAATGAAATGTACTTGGAAATGAAAGTGTTCCAAATCACAGATATAACCACCTAGATGCTTATCCACAATTCACAAAGATAACTTGCATGTAAAGTAAATGTAAGATAAATGTGCTTGCAAGTGTAAATGTAGATCACCGATAGATTGCCCAAAATGTGGATTAAGGATTGATTAAAGTTGTTTAAATGAGATTCAATCCTAACTAGGTGTCAACCCAATACTTTCCTCCCTCTGTTACCAAGTAATTGCTGGGTGCTCAAGAAGTATGGCAACGAGGCCTACCCTAGCGCCACAGGTCAGCCCAAAGAAAAGAGTACTCCCGGAAAAGGACGCTCTGTGCCACAAGACCGTCCCTGACCTATCACCTTTCCAGTGCTTCCTCTAGTCCCCATTTTAAATGGGGAAGATGGTCGGTAAAGGTGTCCTATTAAGTCTAATGAGTTGTTAAATCTATGGACTAAGTATTTTAAAGTGTTTGAGTGCTTTATGCTTGCTCAAAAGTGCCAAATGGGCCCAAAACCGAAATTGAAAGTTAAGTTCTTAAATTATTGAGTTATTGCATGTAAAGCGTTAAGAACTTGAAATAAATTGCAGAATGAAAACGATTATTTAAACCATTAAGATACCAATGTTTGCTTGCAACTATTAAAAATAAGTGCTTGAGAAATGATAGCTTGCATGTAGAGAAATAACGAAAAAACAAAAGATTTTACTATGCCTCCACGAGCCTAAGCTAGCATTGGTTGTGTGAGATCTACTCTAGATAATTTTAACCATTCGTATGCATGTAAGACATCCACAACTAAACTAACTAAGCTATAAAGGAAAAACAGGAAATAAACTAAGCTAAAATTGAAAATGAAAAAAAACTGAAATGACAGAGAAGGCAAGCCACTTGGGGACCCTCCTTTGGGCTTGCTTACAATGCTTTAGATAGAAGGAGAAAGAAGGAATTTTGTTACCACTTTCGAAGAGGGTCTTTGGAGATGTGTTGTGACTGAAAACGGGCAACATGCACCCTTGACCTGGCAAGAACCTGCAAAAATCAACAAGCTATTGCTTGCTGAAAATGCTGCAACACACTCACAAAAAGTTAAGAAAATTTCTGTTTTCCAACATAAATTTCTCACGTATAAAAACAAGAATTTTAAATTATTGAAATGACCTATCTAACTGAGTTAGCAACCAAAATCTGAAATATGTAAGAACATAAAAGGTAAAGGGAAAATCTCATGAAGTTTAGGTGAGCATTGAAGGTAGATTTTGTTGATATTATGGTAGCTGCAGGAGGTATTTACCTCCACGTGTAAACCTGACGAGGATAGAATACTCCAGGAAGCAAGAAGAAACCCTAATGAGTTGGCTAATAACCCTAGAAGACTTGTCTGCTCAAGAAGACAATTTATATTAGGTTATTAGCCTCCAAGAGAAGAAGTTGGCCAGAAATAATAATAATACTGAACAGACAGATACCTAGAATGAGAAGTCAGCCCAGACAGTTAGCCAGAATTAGTATAAATACAGGAGGCCAAAAATATGAAATATGAAATAAAGGTAAAGGGAAAAGCTCATGAAGTTTAGGGGAGCAACGAAGGTAGATTCTTGCTCGAATCTATCCCAACAGTACTCTTGAGATGAACTGCAAATCTTGAACAAAATGTGAGAAAACAAATAGATAATGTATGGCATGCATCAATAATACAACAAAGTTTATATCATAGGCACATGCAAAACACATAAGCCAACAACAATACTATTGCTAGACTTAGCTAAGTAAACCAAATTTACCCAAGCAAACATTCAATATCCCACATAAATAATCAAAGCAATAACAATATCACCTCATAACATGCATGGAACATCCAGACAAAGTCTTGAACTCCACAATTCCTCCAAAGCTCTTCTTTATTATCAATGGAAGAGGTTGTAGCAACAAAGTTGCTCCACGCTCTTCAAGAACAAGTGAAGTGAAACAAAGTGACAATGAGAGAGAGAGAGTGATGGCAAGAAATTGGTAGCATAACAATACTCAGAGGAATGGTTAGGTAAGAATGAGGGAGAGGTCTCATTTATAGCATGAGAGGCCAAGAGACCCCTCTTGGATCTTTGCCATTTGTCAAAACCCAAGCCATGGATGAGCTCAAGAGAAGGAGGGAGCGAGCTTTTAGGGTTAGATGAGTTTGGAAAGTGGGAATGTGTGGAGGGTAGAGTGGCAAGCGAAGAGGGGCTCATTGGTCAAATGAGAGGCCCACGACTTGCTTTAAAAGCAAGTTTCCATCCTTTGCAAGATGTTTCCACTTTTTCATCGAGAGGGGGCGTGAGATTTATGGGAGATGTGTGTTGGATTGTGTTGGCCACATGCCATGTGGGACGTGGGAGGCAAAGAAGGGCACACCTTATGAGGGAGGGGCCCACAACTTGAGTTAACTCAAATTGCTAACTCTAACATGGAAGGGGGCGCAAATCCCAAGAGGGGGGCGCAAATCCTATGAGGGTTTTAATTGAGAAGTGGGTAAAGGGGGTGTGTAAAGGTTAGGAAGGGATTGGGTAGGCTAGGAGGTGTCTCTCTCATCATTATTCACTTTTACTTCACTCCATTTACTCATTAATTACAAAAATTGACATTTTTCCATGTCATGGGTTAGCAATTAAAACTGCTTTTATCTAACTAAGACTCCTATGTGGACAAAACCATAGAAAAACTTGTTCGACTGAGATGAAACTTGGTCCAAGGGTGTAGGGGGTGTCATTCCATTTCTTTTGAGCACAAATACCCCTATCAAAAGCCCAAGGACCTAGTTTTTACATTTTTGATAAAAAATTAATCAATTAATTAACTAATTAAATTTCCAACTTTAGGAAATGTTAATTAATTAAAAAAAACCTATCTAGACTCGACGAAATTCCGCGAAACTTTTTGAGTTGTCTTACATGGTCATTTACATCATTCCTAAACACTAGCTACCAGAGGATGAATTCATTAGAACACCTTTCACCACTTTGGAGGATTTATTAATAGTGAGAATGAAAAACTCAAGGGAAATTAATAAGGCTAGTTAGGCCAAATTAATAACCTGAGGATAAAAACACTTAGTGAAAGGAAATCTCCTAATGAAGAAATCCTAAGATAACTGACCTAACTATGATCCATGCAGACCTATTACATTATTAGCCCACGTAGGGGTGCGGAAATTCCGTTTACAAAAATGTGTGCTAGGAGCAAAAATTGCCTTGTAGAACCAAAAAGTCTCTGACTTGTTTGCATATGATGATGCATATCTTCATGGTACATGGAGTTGATCCTCTAGTTGAATAGGCGGTCAACAGACTATCTGGACTATTCTTCCAAACATAGAAGAATAACTGTCCCTGATTTCTAAGCCTAGATCATTCACCTAACTGGGCCATTCCTCCCTCACTAATCATAGTGCAACCTAGAGAGAATGAGTCTGCCCTAGTGAATGCCTATCCCTGATTGCTGAACCTGGACCATTCACCTAACTGGGCCATTCCTCTGGCACTAATCATAGTGCAACTTGGAGAGAATGAGTCTGCCCTAAGGAATGATTGTCCGGACCATTTCCCAAGGAAATGACTGTCTTGCACCAACCTCCAAAACGGACCATTCTTTGAAACTGCTCACAATTGTGAACTTCGAAAGAATGACTGCCCAATGAGGTGGACCATTCTACTTGACCACTACTCATAGTGACTGCCAAGAAGAATGACTGTCCTAGATCATTCCCCCACATTGGATACAAGGGAAATCGTTGTCTATGGTACATCAACAATCTATCAGATCATTTTCATTAAGAAAATGACTGTCCGATTTGGACCATTTTCCGAACTATTAAATGCATGTTCGTCAGAAATGTCGAACCACTTTCCGGACTGGAAAGGAGCTGCCCAACTTGGACCATTTTCCAAACTTGAAAATGACTGCCCATGAATAAATAATATGTATCAGTGCTCCCTCCCAACCTAGGGAGCGATCTGTTTCCTTTCAGCTAAGGGAGTTATCTCCACGAGCCCCATCTTGTCCCGTAAGTACGCAAACTTTATCCCGGACAAAGGCTTTATCAAAATATCTGCTACATGCTCATCTGTGGAGATATACTGGAGTTTCACTTCTCCTTCCTGTACTTTATCACGAATAAAGTAGTATTTGATCTCAATGTGTTTCAATCGGTCATGAAACATTGGGTGTTCTGATAGCCTTATACAACTTTGGTTGTCATAGTATATTATGGTCGAATCTCGTACCTGATCAAATAATCCAGAAATCAGCTTCCTCAGCCACATTGCTTCGGTACATGCCTCACATGCTGCAATATAATCTACTTCTGTTGTGCTGAGTGCAACAGACTTTTGTTTCTTGTTGGCCCATGATATCATAGCAGAGCCCAAATTGAAACACATCCATGGAGTACTCCTTTTGTCTTCTGCACTCCCTGCCCAATTTGAATATGTGAATCCATGAAGCCGTAGATCACTGGATGAGGTGTATCTTAAACCATAAACCATAGTTTAGCGTCCCACGATTATATCTTAGAACATGCTTTGCAGCTATCCAATGCTCATGTTCGGGTTCCACCTGGAACTGGCTTACGGTGTTTACAGCAAAGCAAATATCTGGTTGAGTATTTACTAAATACATCAATGACCCAATCAATTGCCGATATAGGGACGAGTCTACTGGATCATAATCTGAGTCTCTTACTTTAATTATATCTGTGGTCATAGGAGTGGCCATGGATTTGCAATCCATCATTCCAAATTTCTGAAGAATATTCACTGCATGCTTTCCTTGTCCAAGGAAGATTTCACCATGCTTTTGCGATACTTCTAGTCCCAAGTAATAGCACATGAGATCAAGATCTTTCATATCGAACTTAGAAGCTAGTTCCTTCTTACACTGGGTGATGAGAGACTCTGCACTTGTCAAGAATAAGTCGCCGACATATAGCAGTAGAATCACAGGTGCATTGTTCACAACCTTGTAGTAGAGATTTGGATCTGCATGACTCTTAGAGAAACCTAGTCTTATTAAGTAACTGTCTATTCTGGCATACTAAGCTCTTGGAGCTTGCTTGAGTCCATACAGGGCTTTCTTTAATCTGCAAACATGAGTGTCTCTGGAATGTACTTCAAAACCTTGAGGTTGTTCAATGTATACTTCTTCTTTAATTGCTCCATTGAGAAAAATTGTCTTTACATCCATCTGATGTAGACTCCATCCCATGGAAGCAACAAGAGACATGATGGCTCTAATAGAAGTATATCTGGCAACAAGAGTAAAGGTTTCTTCATAATCTTCTCCCTCCTTCTGGGAGAACCCTCTAACTACGAACCTTGCCTTGTATTTGTCCACACTTCCATCTACTGCATGTTTGATCTTATAGACCCATTTTGAAGTTACCACTGATTTTTCCTTGGGTTTAGGCACGATTTCCCACACGTCATTTTTCATTAGACCGTTGTTCTTCTGACATGGCTTCTTTCCACTGTCTCTTCTAAGCTGCTTCTTCAAATGTGGTGGGTTCTTCATTTATAAGCTTTGTCATACATGCTGCATAGCTGGAGAATCTTTTGGGCTTTTCGCTTTCTCTGAAGGTGCCACTTGGAGCTTTGAGTCTTTCTGCTTCTTGTAGAGTAGCTTCAAGCCAAGCTGGGCATTTCCTAATTTTGGGTACAATGACTGATTCAATAGGTTCCCATGGTTGCATCGGATGATCAAGTTGTTCTGGATCTTCATTCTAACTTTCTGGAAGATAGGTGCTTTCTTCTTTAGGCTCTTCATATTCTTCTTCTTCCATGGATTCTTCTATAGATTTCTTGAAATCCATCTTCTCATTGAAGGTTACATCTCTGTTGACTTCGATCTTATGTTGTTCTAGACTATAGATTCTGTAGGCTTTGGATGATTCACTGTATCCAACAAATATGCCCTTCTTTCCCGAGGGTTCTAGTTTCTTCCTTTTATCCTTGGGGATATGAATGTAAACAAAGCACCCAAAGATTCTTATGTGTTCCACATTGGGTCTCTTTCCTGAGAAGGCTTCTTCTGGAGTTATATCCTTCAATATGCGGTGGGGACTTCTGTTATGAACATATAGTGCATTCATGGTTGCTTTTCCCCATAAATACATAGATAAACTTTGATCGTTCATTAGAGCCTTCACGGTTTCCTCGATGGATCTATTCTTCCTTTCTGCTACACTATTTTGTTGAGGATTATGCGGAACGGTTAGCTCCCTCCTAATCCCTGTTGTTTTGCAAAAAGCAACAAATTCTTTGGATGTGTATTCTCCTCCATTATCTGTTCTCAAAGTCTTGATTTTCTTGCTGTGAGGTTTTCTGTTTCTGCTTTGAATTCTTGAAACTTGTTGAAAACTTCATCCTTTGTCTTTAAGAGATATAAGCAAGTCTTTCTTGAGTAATCATCTATGAAGATTACATAATAAAGAGAACCTCCTAGAGATTTGACTGGCATCAGACCACAAACATCTGAATGTATTAGATCTAGGATTTTCTTAGATCTATTATTGCTACTTGAGAATGGCTTCTTAACATTTTTACCAAGAACACATCCTCTGGAAATTCCTTCATGTGTAGATTGTAGTTCTAGTATTCCTTCAACCATTTTCTCGAGGAATGGTAATGCTTAATAGTTAAGATGAACATACCTTCTATGCCAAAGTTCACTGGGATTGACTTCATCATGTATAAGAGCTTCATCATTACATTCTAGTAGTTTGTATAGTCTGCCTTAATGAGTTCCAATACCTCTAGCATTCTCTATGCTATAGTCTCTAGACCAAGATAGTACTTCACCATCTACAAAGGCTATTCTATTTCCTTTGTCTTCTAGGAAAGATATGGATACAAGGTTCTTTTCCAAACTAGGTACATATAAGACATTACTCAAATGAACATTATTACCTGATTTCAATTTGATGGAGGCTTGACCAATTCCTTCAACTGGATAGGTGTTCTTGTCCCCAAGTTCTACCTTGTAGGATGCCTTCTTTTCATTCAGACTAGAGAGTCTAACCTGGTCTCCTATCATATGCCTGTAAGCTCCACTGTCAATTATCCACATGTCATCTTCAAGAGTTCCTGTAAGAGATTAATAGTGTAGATGATCATTCAGGATTTTTGTTGATTGATAGTTGGTCAAACGTTGACTTTGACCCAAAAAATCAACCTTGACGTTTTTTCTTTCTGAGAGTGCCAATAGGTGCGTTGGACTGAGGCGCACTAGAATATCCTCTCCTTGAGTAAGTTGTTCCTGTTAGAAAGTAATGGATGTGCTCATTTAACCATAGACAATATAGCAATATTGTCACCCAACCATAGGCCGAAGCCACCCCCGAGCACCTTAACCTTGACAGAGAATGATTCCAGAAGCAAACCAATAGCCAACCACGACTAATGCATAAAGATAACCAAGACTGATCAGAAAGTCCAACCATAACCAACAGAAAGTCCGAGCCTAAACCAGGAAACCAGATTGCAGCAGCTGCGGGCTGCAGCTGCTCCCCAGACTTGCGCACTAGCCCAGTTCCTGCAGTGCGCACTTCTTCCCAGCTGAAATTCTGAGCAGTGTGTCTGAAATGAGGTCTGACTACTTGTATTTATACTGTTTCTTGAGCTGTCTGCACCGACTTCTCATTTTGGAGACTAAATACTTAATATTAATTACTTCCTTGAGCCGACTTGTCTTCTAGGGTTAGGTTCAATGCTTTAGGGTTACTTCTTGCTTCCCGGAATATTCTATTCTCGTCAGCGTTACATGTGGAGGTAAATACCTCCCGCAACTACCATAATATCAACACTCCCTCCTAGCTAGGGAGGTATTGAAGGCAATGGTCTTGAGCACAAACATACCATTCAACTGATAGTATCATCATATTCGTAAAGACTATCTCATGATTAGATCACGAGCACCATCATCACTATCAGTGTCATCTGACAACATCAACTGCATCATCTCTCGAAACCATACTCCATTTGAGTAATCAGACATGATGTTGAATAAGTCACTCACTCCAAAGAGTGATACAAGAACCATTCTTCTAATTCGGGCATATGTCCTAGAAGAATAAATGTCCTGGACCATTTTCCGTCTAGAGAATGTCTGTCCATCAATACTCTGACCATCCATCTAGCTGATAATCATTTTCAACACTACTGAGAGTCTTCAAGGCAAATCAAAACAATGTCATTCAATATAACACAAATGTGTCTATCCATAGTAGTACACAACTACAATCCAGTGGTACACTACCACACCAAGTGGCACACAACTACTTAATCAGTGACACATAGCCACAACCAGTGGAACACATCCACCACAGTAGCATACATCTACTGTCCAGAGACATACAGTTTCCATAGCAATCATATCATCTGATATCAACCTTGTCTTAGAAAAACAATCTCATGATA
>JZKD02S0236556.1:8088-21400 GCA_000966675.3 Picea glauca
GATAAACTTGAAGGCACAAAATCATACAAGACATGGAAACGACTCATTGAAAGCACTCTCATTTACAATGAACTTTGGCATGATATCTGTAATGAAGATACTAATCCCACTAAGCTGACAGATGTAGCGACATTAGCAAAATGGGAAGTTAAAAATGCCAAAGCATTAACACTTATTAAATCTTCAGTTAATGATGAGATGTATGTTCACATTGAAAATACGACTGATGCATGGTCTACTTTGAAAGTTTTTAAAGATTTATTTGATACTCAGCCTGAATCCAAGAAAGTTGATCTTCAATTAAAGTTGCTTCAACAAAAATTGACTGAAGAAGGTGATGTCCATGAATATATTTCCAGACTTAAAAACATTAAGCAGGAAATATTAAATGTGGGTTTTCAAGAAGTAGATGATAGTTTCATGACCACAATCTTAATAGCTGGATTTCCTTCTTCCTATACACATTTTTTGGAGACTTTACAAGTCACTGGAAAGTTAGACAAGCTTACATTTGATGAACTAAGTGAACTATTATCTCAACATAATAAAACTTTTGGAAAAAAAAACAAGTTGGCAAAGATGTTTTTTTCACAGAAGCAAGCACAAGTAAGACTTCAAGTGACAGTTATAGCAGTAGAGGACAAGGAAATTTTATACAAGGTCGTGGACGAGGCCAACATAGAGATACCAATTTTCAAGGTAGAGGCAATAGTCAAGGCAGAGGCAATAGTCAAGGTAGAGGCAACATTCAAGGAAGAGGGTATTTTCAAGGCAAAGGAAACAATCACGACAGAGGATATTTTCACGAAAGAGGAAATAGTCAAGGCAAAGGCTCTTTTCAAGGCAACAGTCAAGGCAGAGGACAAACTCCAACCCAGAAATCAAAGCAGGGGAAAAGGACAGAATTTCGACAGAGGGAGAGACTTCAGTCAAATTGTTTGCAGAAGGTGTAACAAAGTTGGTCATTATGTAGAAGATTGTCGCACTTCCATTGACAAAATAACCAAGTTTCATCAAAACACAACACAGTTTGCAAATGATCGACAGGATGATGATTCAGAATATGTGTTTACCTCATCTTCAACATTATAGATTTCCACTGATTTTCAAAGTGATTATGAAGATGCATGGATTTTAGATTTAGGAGCATCTCAACACACGACTTTCAGATGTGACTTCTTTTGGAATTTTCAAGAATGCCATCTTAATTCTTTTTTTCTTGCAGATAATACTAAACATACTCCTTATGGAAGAGGAGTCGTTAAATTTTATTTACTTGATATTGGAGAACGACTGATTTCAAATGTATGGTATGTACCCACCTTCATAAAGAATTTGTTGTCTTTAGTCACAATTCGACAAGCAGGACATCAGGTAATTATGGAAGATGTCTTGGTTAAGATAAATTTAATCAAACAAAATATGAAAACAGTGATGATAGGATATGAAGATGGAAAATTGTTAAGGATGAAAGGAATAGTTATTCCAAGACATTCAGACTTTGCAGGATCAGTAAGTACAGGTATCTCCCCTATCAAATTGTGGCATGTGAGATATGGACATCTCAACTTTGTAGTATGTCTCAACTACAAAAACAAGGGATGGTTAAGGGACTTCCCAATTTCAAAAAGGACACTTAAAAATGTGAAGCATGCATTTATGGAAAACAGAGTCGAGAACGTTTTTCAACAAGTTCATGGCATGCAAATCGGCGGTTACAACTAGTTCACAATGATGTTTGTGGACCCCTAGAAACTTCTTTCGGTGGTTGCAAATATTTTTTACTCTTTGTTGATGATTTCAGTATAATAACTTGGGTTTACTTCTTGAAACAAAAGTCAGAAGTATTCGAAAAATTTAAGATTTTTCAACAACTTGTTGAAAATGAAGTTAAAGAAAAGATAGGTACACTCAGAACAGATAATGGTGGAGAATTCACTTCTAGTGAATTCAATACTTATTGCATAGACAATGGGATAAGAAGACATCTTACTAATTTCTACACTCCTCAGCAAAATGGAGTCGCATAATGAATGAATCGTACATTTTTAGGAATGGCAATATCTATGTTAAGTTTTAAAAGGTTAAGTTCTACATGTTGGGCAGAAGCTATCCATACAGCTATTTACTTAAGGAACAGATCTCCAACTACTTCTTTGGATGGAATCACACCTTATGAAGCATGGTTTGATTTCAAACCTTGAGTTAAACATCTTAGAGTTTTTGGATCAGTATGTTATGCCTTAGTTTCGAAAGAAAAACGAACTAAGCTTGACTCAATAAGTTTGAAATGCACAATGATTGGGTATTCTGATGAGAAGAACGGGTATCGACTTTTGTCCAATGGAAAATTTATTATGAGCAGGGATGTCATTTTTTATGAAACTGAAAGTAAAATTGCTAACAAAATAGAAAGTCTTCTTCAAAAGTTAGAAACTAAAGAAAATCAAAGAAAAGGAAAAGTTCAAAGTCAGCCAAATTCACATAATTGGTATGAACTTGATTTTCCTTCATCTGAAGATGTTTCATCCAATCCAGTTACTTTGAAAACATCATCTAGTTCATCCCGCAGTTCATCCGAATCTCCTAGCAGCGGCAGTTCATCTGACAATGATTCTCCACCTCCAAAATCTTCAACTGATCGACGAACATCAGTTTACATTAATCCAATTTACAATAATGGTAATTCAGATCCCCAAACCAGTGAACAACAACTACCAAAATGGGTAGTTCAAATTTTGAAAGATGTAAGGCATGATGAGAAAAATAAAACGGGAAAAAGAGGATCACACAACAATGAAGGGAATTTTGCCTTAGTAGCACATGATTTTACTGAACCTTCCACCTACAAAGAAGCAGTCAAACATAAAGAATGGCAACAGGCTATGGTTGAGGAATATCAAGCAGTCATTGATAACAACACTTGTAAACTTTTTGATTGTCCTATAGGTGTTAAACCCATCGGATGCAAATGGGTTTACAGAATTAAATACAATCAACATGGCGAAATTGACAAGTATAAATCCCGACTTGTGGCTAAAGGTTTTGCGCAGCAAGAAGGCATTGATTATGAGGAAACTTTTGCTCCTACCACTAAATGGAATACCATCTGATTAACACTTGCATTGGCCACTCAAAAAGGTTGGAAAGTTCATCAAATGGATGTCAAAAGTTCTTTTCTCAATGGATATTTACAGGAAGATGTATATATGCAACAACCGCCAGGATTTGAAATTGCAGGACAGGAGCTTAAAGTCTGCAAATTAATTAAGGCTTTATATGGGTTAAAGCGAGCTCCCCGAGCTTGGTATACCAAAATGGATGAATATCTTCGGAAGGTTGGTTTTAAATGAAGTGAATATGATGATACTTTGTATATCCATCAACAGGGTCCTTATTTGGTAATTCTTATTATGTTTGTAGATGATTTGCTCATTACAGGCAACAATGATCCTCATATCGCACAAGTGAAAAAGGAGTTACATGTAGGTTTTAAGATGACCGATTTGGGACTCCTTCACTACTATCTTGGTGTTGAAGTATTTCAACATCCCCATCATATTTTCATTTCTCAAGGTAAGTATGCAGCAGAAATTCTTCAGCGGTTTGGCATGCAGGATTGTAAACTATCTCTTACCCCTACGGAACAAAACTTGAAACTTTCAAAATTTGAAGGGGGGGAATTGGTAGACAACACTATTTATAGACAGTTTATTGGAAGCTTGATTTATTTGGAAAACACTCGTCCAGGTCTATCTTATGCAATCAGTATTCTTTCTCACTTTATGCACCAACCATGGGACAACCACTGGAATGAAACCAAAAGAGTTCTTCGATATATCCAAGGAACAAAATATTTTGTTCTTCTTTACGAAAAGACTAAAAATTTTGTACTTGGTGGATTTTCAGATGTTGATTTTGCCGGAAGTATTGATGATTGAGCATCAACATCAGGTTATTTAATGAACATGGGTTCAGTAGAAGTGTCTTGGAATTGTAAGAAACAAGCTACAGTTGCTACTTCTACAACAGAAGAAAAATACATCTCAGCATGGGAAGCAACATGTGAAATTGTTTGGTTACACAAGATTTTACAGGACTTGGGTGTTTCTCAAGAAGAGGCTACATCATTATTCATCGACAGCCAGTCAGCCATTAAGCTTGCCAAGAATCCATTTTTTCATTCAAAGACAAAGCACGTGGACACCAAGTATCATCATATCATATCTTTTATTTCAAAGGATTTCATCAAGCCAATTTATTGTCCTTCAGAAGATCAGATCTCTAACATTTTCACAAAACCTCTTGGCAGAATAAAATTTGCTAAGTTCAGGGATGAACTTGGTATCTGTTGTAATGTATCTTTGGATCATAGGGGGGAATGTTAGATAATCCAAAATACAATTATCATAGTTTATAAAGTTAGAATAAAATGATTATTAACTTAGAATATTAAATTAATAATCTAGAATATTTGATTAATAAATATAGACTTTTAGAAATAAATTATTGTTGTAAAATATATGACTCTAGAGAGGTGTCGTATCTTAGGCTCTAAAATAGCAGTATTGTTTTAAGATTGTTAAGATAGCATTTATTGTAAATGGACACTTGTTTATTTAATAAGTGATCCATATATTGAGTTTTTTAGGACATTTATCTTATATATAGCTCATTGCAAGAGTATTGAGTTGTTCGGGTGTAAACTCTTACAAAGTTTCTTATGTAATTTCTTTTCCTATTAATAAAAGTGTGTCTGAGGACACTTTGGCCATTAGGATTGAGTTCCTAAATGATATACAAATGAATTATTGAGCCCCCAAAATGAATCTCCTCGATGATACCTTTCCAACGAGCTATCACACGCCTAAAACAGAGATCGTATGTAAAAGTTACGACCCCGAGAAGTTTATGTACTAACTTACCCAAACAGGGCCCACATGAATTTTGGCGCTTCATATCCTAGGGTTATTTTTTTGGATGTCTAAGGTTTTTGGGCATTCTTGTTTATTGTAAAAAGGCCTTCAGAGCCTCATTGTAATCTTCTTCTTGCGAATGCGCGCAACCATCACATCTCTTCTCAGAGATAAGCCACCACCATTCTAGCAAGCTTATTTCTGTTGCATTTTACAGTTTCATCTTATTTCATTATTGAATAGAAAACCAGTTTTATTGTATCTCTGTTATTTTTTGTTAAGCACTTGTTAATAATATGTATTCATTTCATTCTACTCATAAAATCTGGATCAATCTTCCTCATGGTTCTCATCCTTACATCTTTACTCACATGCAGATGAACAGGGAAGAGAAAGGACTAATTTTTTATCCAAGTCATCAGGCTCATCCTCACAGCCTACATAAGAAACAGTTATATCCTTGATACAGTCGTTGTATTCCTCACAACATCCATGACAAATCACCTCAGAGGGATAACACTTCTGACAATGAGCATTGAAAGATGCAAGAAATTCTCTCTGTGAAGAAATGCTATAGGGGATAAAGAATGATACCACTCATGGGCATCCCCTACTAACAAGAACATGAACATCTTCATTAATACATCCTCATGATGTATCTCCCACTGGTGCATGAGTTCATGAAATTCACTGAGATACTGAGCAGGGTTTTCCTATTTACGCTCTCTAAATATAGGCAAATAATCATTCCATTCATTTGGAGCAGGAACAACATTGGGAAAACCAGGGATAGTAGAGAAGTTAAAGGGAGCAAACCTCCAAGCCATGATTTTTTCCATTTCGAACTAGTGGAGTTACCAATCGATTCCTTGACCATGGAGTTTTCAGATGGATGATATTAAGAATGAGTGTGTCTGGTCTTTGTTCACCATCAAAGACCAGCTCTGATCATTATGTTCTCCCAAGAGCTACTCGGTGTAGCTAGAAGCAACCACACTGAAACAGCGAAGCCGAGACAGTGGAGTCGCCAGGTGCACAGTTGCAATCTCCATGTACTAAGTTCTGATGCACCTTCAAAACCAGTAAGATTTTTCATTCTACCCAAGGAAAATCTTCAATTCCATCCCTGGAAATGACACTAGAAATGTTAGCACTAGAATTTGTCCTTAGATTGCGATGAGGGAAAGCCCAATACCCATCAGTGTTTGGGGTGGATGTTTTTTTAATGGTGGATGGTCTATAGCCAAAACTCAACAACATGAAAAATGTTCAACATAGAACTAGACATGAAATGCACAGGGAAGTGAGGGCCACATTAACTTTAGTCAGTAAATTGAGTTATAGCGAGAGCAGAGGGAAGAATTACGAGAAAAGGTGAAAGAAAATTCTCTAGGAATCAGGCCCTCCAGTAGCTCAGGGAAGAAAACCCAAGATCGGTAGCATTCTTGAGCTCAAATTCAGACATGGAAATATGTCTACAAGGGACGCAGTTACATTTGCATCATGATCAAAACTCCATTATCCTGCAGCTGCAACATATTGACTAGATCCTCCATGCCCGAGCCATTCAATGCGAGAAGAAAAAGATAACAAAAGGAAATGAATAAAACTAACCATGATGCTACTATAATCAAACCTCCATTACAACAGCATAACAATCCTCAACTGGATCCTCCATGCCCAAGCATTTTAAACAACTTTTACAAAAAACAATGAAAAGAGAGAAGATGACTTCTATTAAATTNATAAGAGGAATTAGGTGGGATTTTATCCCCCTTTCTTCACATATTTCCACCTAAGGCCCAAATTCAAAGAAGGAACACCCCCTTACAATAATATGTGATAACACATTGGAAAAGGCATAGTCAGAATTGGGAACAGAAATACAAAGGCAGAAAATGTTCTATTAATAGAAGATATGAAACATAATCTTCAAAGTGTGAGTCAAATGTGTGACCAAGGTCATAAAGTTACTTTCGATTCACAAAAGTGTGAGATAAGAAAAGAAGGTTCAGGAAAATTGATTGCTACAGATGTGAGAACTTCAAGCGACATATATGTGTTAAGTGAAATTGGAAATGAAAAGTGTTGTCAAGGAAAGGAAGATGAAATTTGGCTATGGAACAGAAGAATGGGTCACATACATTTTGATAACCTTGTCAAATTTAGCAAAATATAAGGAGTCGAAGAAATTCCCTAGATCATGAAACCAACCAACACTTTATACAAGCATTGTCAACAAGGAAAGCAAACAAAGACCAAGTTCAAATCAAAGGAATATTCAACGACAAGACCACTGGAAATTGTGCACACTAATCTAGTTGGACCAACTACAACAAAGGGTTTAAAAGGTGAGAAATACTTTATGTTATTAGTTGATGATTATACAATAATGACTACAGTTTGATTTCTGAAGAATAAGTCAGAAGCTTTTGAAAACTTCAAGATCTACAAGGAAATTGTTGAAAATGAAATGGATTCAAAAATCAAATGCTTGAGATATGATAATGGAGAATAGTTCACTTCAAATGAATTTATGGAATACTGCAGTAGTCTTGGAATAAAAAGGAAATTCTTCGTTGCTAGGACACCTCAACATAATGGAGTTATTAAAAGAAAAAAAAGTACAGTATAGGAAATGGATCAAGCAATGCTAATGGATTCAAAATTGACAGATATTTTTTGGACAAGGGTATTGCATAGAACATTTCACATTCAAAATAGAGTAATGCTCAAAACAAACACTGAAAAAACTCCGTACAAGCTATGGAAAGGAAGACCAACAAATGTGAAGCACTTTAGATTTCTTGGGAGCAAATGCTACATCAAAAGAGAAGATGGCAGAATGGGAAAGTTTGACTCTTGTGTGGAAAAAGGAGTACTTGTTGGTTACTCAAGTACAAGGAAATCATACAAGTATTACAGCCTAAGATTGAACAAAGTTGTGGAAAGCATCAACATAACAATTGATGAAACACGTAGACTAGACTTAAAGGAAGAATAAAATGAATCAATGGAACAACTTTACGAAGAAGAAGCATAAGATGAAAAGGAATTAGAAGGGAAATATGAAGAATATCTAATGGATCAGCAAGTGCCTCCAAAGACACCTAGCAGATGAGTACAGAAGAATCATCTTTCAGATCAGATTATCGAAAACAAAGATGCAGGAGTTGACACTAGAAGAAGAATCTGTTCACCAGAGCAAATGCACCTAGAACTCTCATCTATGATTGAACCAACCTATTTTTAAGAGGCCAACAAGGATGGGTTTGGGAATAAGGCCATGGATGAAGAATTTGATCAAATGGAGAAAAATGATACTTGGGAATTGGTTCCAAGACCAAAGGATAAGAATGTGATCGACACAAAGTGGGTATATAGGAATAAATTGAATGAATATGGACAGGTTACAAGGAACAAATCTATATTGGTATGTAAATGATATACACAGGTTGAAGGAATCAAATTTGAAGAGACATTTTCCCTAGTTGCCAGAATGGAAGGAATCTGATTTCTTTTAGCTTATGCATGCTCCAAAAATATTAAAGTGTATCATATGGACGTAAAATTAGTTTTTCTGAATGGGGAACTTGAAGAAGAAGTCTACATTGAACAACCATAAGGATTTCAGTTGGCAGAGAATGTATATTATGTGTGTAAATTAAAGAAGGCCTTGTATGGTCTAAAACAGACTCCTAGAACATGGTACTCTAGACTGGATAAATATCTACAGTAGGAAGGGTTCAGAAAAGGAAGTGCAGACAACAACCTCTACATCAAGGTAAGTCAATATAGTATTTTATTAATTGAAGTTTATGTTGATGATATTATTTTTGGTAGTGATGATGACAGGTTAAGCCATAAATGTGCAAAGGATATGAAGAATAAATTTGAAATGTCATTACTTGGAGAACTATCCTTCTTTTGGGACTTCAGATATGTCAAATCCACCAAGGAATTTTTATTTCTCAAACCAAGTATATTAGAGAACTGCTAAAGAGGTTCGGAATGGAATATTGAAAACCATTTATCACTCCCATGCAAACCAGTTGCAAGTTAAGAAAAGATGATGATTTAAAGTCTACAGATTAGAGGAAATACAGGTCAATGATTGGCAGCCTACTATATGTGACATCATCCAAACCAGATGCAATGCAGACAGTTGGACATGTGGCATGATTTCAAGAAGCACTAAAGGAATCACATGTATTAGTAGTGAAGATGATTTTCAGATATCTCAAAGGAACATAAGAGTTTGGATTATGGTATCCAAAAGGAAAGGGTCTATCACGTATTGCCTACATAGATGCAGATTGGGTAGGTTTTATTAATGACCGATGAAGCACTAGTGGAGAATAATTCTACTTAGGTGAGTGTTTAGTATCATGGATAAGAAAGAAACAATCATCAGTATCTTTATCTACACCCAAGGCAAAGTATATTGCAGCAACATCATGTTGTACACACGTTCTTTGGATGAAACAAACTCTCACAGATATACAGGTTGAGTATGATGATCCCATTCAAATCTATTGTGATAATAAAAGCACCATCAGTATCTCAAAGAACCCGATGATGCACTCTAGGACAAAGAAAATTCCAATCAAATATCACTTTCTACAGGAACAAGTTGTAGAAAAGAACGTCAAAGTTGAGTATGTGGGCACAAAAGAACAAGTGGCAAACATATTTACAAAACCACTTCCATGGGAAGCCTTTGAGTATCTTCACCAGAGACTCGGAGTTATTTCTAATCCAAAATGAATTATTTTTAATTCTTATCTTATATGTCTTAGATGTACACGAGGAAGCACCATAAAGAGGAAAGTTCAGTCAAGGGGAGCAGCCTCAGATGGAAAGATACATTTTCCATTGATGAAAAAGGGGGAGAGATTTATCAGATGAAGAGGAAAAAGACATGGTTCTAGGGGGAGAAATGGTCACAAATATTCATAGTACGGAGGCATGGTTCCAGGGGGAGCATGAGTGATATGATTTTAGTATTTCATTAGAGTGTTTCCATCAATGCCAAAGGGGGAGATTATTGATTAAGGTTGGTTGTCATTGATGTCAACCCTTGAAGAAATTCTGGTAGCACAAAGGTTTGGGTAATGGACCCAATTTTGTTTGATGTAAAGATGACTCATTATTGTCTTGTCATGGGTGATAAGAAGTACAAATGGATGAAATCCAAAGTGGTCCCCTTATGGTGAAATCCCTCATGGGAAGACGCTTTTCGGATTGAGTTATCCTAGAAGTATGGTTAGAAAACCCATGATTAATTATGGAATAATGAGATGAAGGTCAGTGAATTTNATAAGAGGAATTAGGTGGGATTTTATCCCCCTTTCTTCACATATTTCCACCTAAGGCCCAAATTCAAAGAAGGAACACCCCCTTACAATAATATGTGATAACACATTGGAAAAGGCATAGTCAGAATTGGGAACAGAAATACAAAGGCAGAAAATGTTCTATTAATAGAAGATATGAAACATAATCTTCAAAGTGTGAGTCAAATGTGTGACCAAGGTCATAAAGTTACTTTCGATTCACAAAAGTGTGAGATAAGAAAAGAAGGTTCAGGAAAATTGATTGCTACAGATGTGAGAACTTCAAGCGACATATATGTGTTAAGTGAAATTGGAAATGAAAAGTGTTGTCAAGGAAAGGAAGATGAAATTTGGCTATGGAACAGAAGAATGGGTCACATACATTTTGATAACCTTGTCAAATTTAGCAAAATATAAGGAGTCGAAGAAATTCCCTAGATCATGAAACCAACCAACACTTTATACAAGCATTGTCAACAAGGAAAGCAAACAAAGACCAAGTTCAAATCAAAGGAATATTCAACGACAAGACCACTGGAAATTGTGCACACTAATCTAGTTGGACCAACTACAACAAAGGGTTTAAAAGGTGAGAAATACTTTATGTTATTAGTTGATGATTATACAATAATGACTACAGTTTGATTTCTGAAGAATAAGTCAGAAGCTTTTGAAAACTTCAAGATCTACAAGGAAATTGTTGAAAATGAAATGGATTCAAAAATCAAATGCTTGAGATATGATAATGGAGAATAGTTCACTTCAAATGAATTTATGGAATACTGCAGTAGTCTTGGAATAAAAAGGAAATTCTTCGTTGCTAGGACACCTCAACATAATGGAGTTATTAAAAGAAAAAAAAGTACAGTATAGGAAATGGATCAAGCAATGCTAATGGATTCAAAATTGACAGATATTTTTTGGACAAGGGTATTGCATAGAACATTTCACATTCAAAATAGAGTAATGCTCAAAACAAACACTGAAAAAACTCCGTACAAGCTATGGAAAGGAAGACCAACAAATGTGAAGCACTTTAGATTTCTTGGGAGCAAATGCTACATCAAAAGAGAAGATGGCAGAATGGGAAAGTTTGACTCTTGTGTGGAAAAAGGAGTACTTGTTGGTTACTCAAGTACAAGGAAATCATACAAGTATTACAGCCTAAGATTGAACAAAGTTGTGGAAAGCATCAACATAACAATTGATGAAACACGTAGACTAGACTTAAAGGAAGAATAAAATGAATCAATGGAACAACTTTACGAAGAAGAAGCATAAGATGAAAAGGAATTAGAAGGGAAATATGAAGAATATCTAATGGATCAGCAAGTGCCTCCAAAGACACCTAGCAGATGAGTACAGAAGAATCATCTTTCAGATCAGATTATCGAAAACAAAGATGCAGGAGTTGACACTAGAAGAAGAATCTGTTCACCAGAGCAAATGCACCTAGAACTCTCATCTATGATTGAACCAACCTATTTTTAAGAGGCCAACAAGGATGGGTTTGGGAATAAGGCCATGGATGAAGAATTTGATCAAATGGAGAAAAATGATACTTGGGAATTGGTTCCAAGACCAAAGGATAAGAATGTGATCGACACAAAGTGGGTATATAGGAATAAATTGAATGAATATGGACAGGTTACAAGGAACAAATCTATATTGGTATGTAAATGATATACACAGGTTGAAGGAATCAAATTTGAAGAGACATTTTCCCTAGTTGCCAGAATGGAAGGAATCTGATTTCTTTTAGCTTATGCATGCTCCAAAAATATTAAAGTGTATCATATGGACGTAAAATTAGTTTTTCTGAATGGGGAACTTGAAGAAGAAGTCTACATTGAACAACCATAAGGATTTCAGTTGACAGAGAATTTATATTATGTGTGTAAATTAAAGAAGGCCTTGTATGGTCTAAAATAGACTCCTAGAGCATGGTACTCTAGACTGGATAAATATCTACAGTAGGAAGGGTTCAGAAAAGGAAGTGCAGACAACAACCTCTGCATCAAGGTAAGTCAATATAGTATTTTATTAATTGAAGTTTATGTTGATGATATTATTTTTGGTAGTGATGATGACAGGTTAAGCCAGAAATGTGCAAAGGATATGCAGAATAAATTTGAAATGTCATTACTTGGAGAACTATCCTTCTTTTGGGACTTCAGATACGTCAAATCCACCAAGGAATTTTTATTTCTCAAACCAAGTATATTAGAGAACTGCTAAAGAGGTTTGGAATGGAATATTGAAAACCATTTATCACTCCCATGCAAACCAGTTGCAAGTTAAGAAAAGATGATGATTTAAAGTCTACAGATCAGAGGAAATACAGGTCAATGATTGGCAGCCTACTATATGTGACATCATCCAGACCAGATGCAATGCAGACAGTTGGACATGTGGCATGATTTCAAGAAGCACTAAAGGAATCACATGTATTAGTAGTGAAGATGATTTTCAGATATCTCAAAGGAACATAAGAGTTTGGATTATGGTATCCAAAAGGAAAGGGTCTATCACGTATTGCCTACATAGATGCAGATTAGGTAGGTTTTATTAATGACCGACGAAGCACTAGTGGAGAATCATTCTACTTAGGTGAGTGTTTAGTATCATGGATAAGAAAGAAACAATCATCAGTATCTTTATCTACACCCGAGGCAAAGTATATTGCAGCAACATCATGTTGTACACACATTCTTTGGATGAAACAAACTCTCACAGATATACAGGTTGAGTATGATGATCCCATTCAAATATATTGTGATAATAAAAGCACCATCAGTATCTCAAAGAACCCGATGATGCACTCTAGGACAAAGAAAATTCCAATCAAATATCACTTTCTACAGGAACAAGTTGCAGAAAAGAATGTCAAAGTTGAGTATGTGGGCACAAAAGTGATGCAGGAGCATCCGCACCTCGTCGTGCGTGCCTACACGGGAAGATGGAAAAGACTTCAAAGGGAGACGTCAGGGTCACGGTCGTGACTATTTTGAGGAGCGCCGCCGATTTAATAAAAGAATCCATATTTAGGCGTACTTATGT
>JZKD02S0236578.1:9803-35475 GCA_000966675.3 Picea glauca
GCCAAAAGTCATGTGGGCCCCGTTTGGGTAAGTTGGTGCATCAACTTCCCGGGGTCGTAACTTTTGCATACGATCTCCGTTTTAGGCATGTGATAGCTCATTGGAAAGGTATCATAAAGGAGATTAATTTTGGGGGCTCAATTATTCCTTTGAATATCATTCAGAACCTTGATCTTGAAAAACCTTCATTTAGGCCCTCAAAATGGCCCCAAAAGTTAAAACCTGCTAAAAATAGTAAATTGCCAAAATGGCCAGAAAACTATTTTGAGCCATTTGGAAAAGGTGGGTGGACACCGATATCCACCTGGATCAAAGAATATCCCCAAAAACTCTAGAGGTGTCCCCAATATGGTCACCAATTTTTCTATAGAAGGAAAACCCCCTATAGAATACACTTTGGTTCTAAAGTGCAGGAAGAGATAACCGTCTAAATTCTCCTACTTTTAACAACTATCCCAACATTATCCCACAATAATACACAAAAGACAAAGTATAGGAATCCGATAGGCATACCTTAAACTCCACATCTGATGTCGATTCCTTTGTGCTCAGTTGTTTCTCGACTGCATATCTCCTCCCAAGGCCAACCTACATTCATCGAAAGACAAACAAGAAACTACAAGCATGCATTCTATGTATGGATTAGTGGGTTAGACAACATAATAAAAATGTAAACAAATCATAAATATTTAAGACATCATTTGGTGGGACGGAAAAAGTATTTCTTTATATTAATCTCACAAAATTCGTTTACAATATGAGACCAACAACTGCTCCTCGAACTCAGTCCTGGTCTCCTATTCACCATGCACCAAATGCTTCCATGCATTCTTCTCCTCTCCAGTTCTCTCTAGGGAAATGGCAAGGTTTTGCAATGGAGGAAAAAAGGAATTCTGGCTCAAACTCACAATATGGTTGCAAAATATTGGGGCAAAAGGGGAATGTTGAAATGGGCATAGTTTCTATGCTCTCGTGCTTTCCTTTTGAATGGGACCCTAACAACTTATTTTATAGGCCAAAAATATAGTAACAATTGGGGTGACTGGCTATGGGCGGTCAAATGGTTAGGTAATGACTCGAAAACCCGTATCCCTCTGCAATTTTCATTTTTCAAAGTTTTTTGTGAGTGTACGCGGGTTTTAGCGGTGCAACAAGAGAGTGTACACAGACAGTAGTGGTGCAGGGCGCGTACACCTTCAAACAAATGTTTTTTTAGAAGAGATGTTCAATGATGGTTCGACAAAGATAGCAAGTAAGATGGCATGATGCTAGGTATGCATTTCTGGTGCAATTTATGGTTATAACAAAAATGTTTTCTAAATTAGCTATCCCCTTCGGGATTATGTGAGACTTCGATTTGTCTGTTGGTTGACCTGTATGAAGAATGGTTTATGTTGATTGTCCCTGGAATACTTCATCATCAATGGCCAAGTCTTTAAAATTATCTTGGTTAGTCAGAAAGTTTATGATTTGTTCATCCCCTTAAAAGAACTTAGAAATATTGTTTGTCACTGATTGTTTGTAAGTAGTTCCACAGTGAACCGGGAGGCTTCATAATCTTATAAAGGTGACAGCCTTGAAGAAGCTGTGTCCAGGGAATCAACCAGGATATTCTTTGTTCTGGGGATCGCTGTAATATTGAAAGCTTCAAAATTCTCTATTAACCTATGCACTTTCTGTTGATAATTCTTTAGGTGTGGGAAATTGCAATCTATAGTATTCCTTACTTGTCTAACGATGATCTCGGAATCTCTAAAAACCTTCAATTCCTTGACGTTTAAGTCTATGGATTTATTTTACACATGTACTAGGGCTTCATACTCGGTGGTGTTGTTTGTGCATTCAAACTCAAGTCTACAGGATAGGAAATGATGTTTACCCTTTAGATCAATGAGGATGCACCCTTCCCCAGACCCTTCCTATGATTTAGATCTATCAAAGTATATGGTCCAAATTTTTGAGCGAAGGTTATCTGTCTCCTCTCTCTTATCACTTTCTTGCTCTCTTATCTTTTGTTCTGTGATTTCTAGCACAGGTTCTTGACAAAAGAGGTTTTCCTCTATCGGTATCAACGATTTCTCTTGAAACACCATTTAATAATTTTGAGTGAGAGGGACATCAAATGAGAGGGGCGAGAAGTTTCCGAAGTAGGAATCACAAGAATAATTGCATAAAAGAGGGTAATCTGTCAATGAGGGTTCGTTTAGGGTTTCTAGGTCAATGACAATATGTTTCATATACCTTTCCCTATCAATTCTGATCATATTTTTGTGCCCTTTTAATGGTAACCAAAGGTGTGCCCGATCTGTACTAAAGTTTCAATTTAACTTCTCAGACCAATATCGACTTAGTAGTAACCCGTAAGCTTCTGGGATGTCTACTATAATAATTTCAATCACTTGCACAAACTTAGGGCACATCACTATTCTGATCATTACATCTTTGAGTTCTCCCATGACCTTCACTTGGGTTCTGTCTAGTTGTATCACATGTTTATCATGCTTGAGAGGAACTGTGTTTAGTTTTTTATAGATAGAAAGTGGAATAATGTTAGAGGATGCTCCTGAATTGAACAAACATTTATGGAGGTTCATGTTGAAGACTTCAAATGTTAAAAGGAAAGGTGGGACAAAAGGTATTCCCTTCTTATCTTCAGAGCAAGTGTTCATAACTGGTTTATTCCCTAGGTCTGTGGGGATTGGATTTCTTCCTTGGTTAGTGATTTTCATAGAAATTTATACCAATTTCAAATATTGTAACAGGAAGTCCTTTTGCTGAGGGATCCTACAAATGTCCATGACTGATATATTAACCTTCAACTTCTTTAAATCTTCAACTATGTTGTAATCCAGCTTGGGCGATTCTCGTGTATGGATATTTGTTGGGTTTTTTCAGGGAGTGAAAGGTGATTTCAGGTGGTCTGAAGTTGTCTTTCCCCTCAAAGCTTGGGTAGTAGCAAGATATTTTGAGACAAGTGGACTCTTAGTGCGTGTTTTCATAACCGAGACCTCTACGGGTGGTTCTTGAGACTCAAATAAGTCATCTACAAGAATTATTAGGTCAGGATTCCATATCAACATGGTTGTATCTTCTGGTGGATAAATATCTTCCTAATCATTGAAATTCATGTAAGTTTTAAACCTGTGAAGTAAAGCAATGCATATAGATTCTTAAGAAAAACAAAATTTAATCAATGGCTCATTCACATAGTACACAGAGATTTATACTAGAAACCCTCAACCGGGAAAACCTTTCTTTTATTCATTATATCGAATTTCACCATTCACTATACAATATATACAATTTTTTTAGGTATTCCATAGATACCAAAACCCTAATCACTAAAACCAGGATTATTTTTAGTAAACCGCTAAAAATAGCAAAAACCGCCCAAAAAGAAATTTTGAGGTGCTACCCCGAACGCTACGCGTAACCAGGGGGGGCATCCCTGTCCCCCCCTGGGACCCCCCTAGGAAAGATCTTGGAGCACATGACACAAACATACCAGTACTATGAGGGATCGTTAGACGTAGTTGGCATATCTGATGCGCCCACACATACACATGCAAAGGATAAAACACATACCCAACAATTCATAATTGAACCGCTTGGTTGTTCGGTCAGGGAGACTTTGTCTAGAAATTGTTTGGCCATCAAATTCATGGCATGCACCCATTGAGGAAATTCTCTTTTAGAGTGGTTATCTTGGTGATAAGTACAAAAAGAATCAGATGCTACATTTCCTAGATCGATATTTAACTTAGCTGGGGGAGGCTCAATTTATTTAAACGGTGGGTTCCTTTTAAAGAAAGTCTTATAGAGATTTTGGCCTTGGTTTCCCTCCCTTTCACTTATTTTCATGTCTATGATCTCATTTGATAACTTCTTGACCATGCGTTGTAGGTATTCTATGTCTCCATTACCCTTTTCAGGAACTTTTTATGCCTGTTTCCCTGGCGGTCTAGTCAAAAGGAGTCCTCTCTTGGGAGGAGGTTGGAATTATTTTTTAGCTAATGATACCTAAAATTATTTACACAATTTCATATGGAACTCTACCATTTTGGCTTATTCAAAATTCTCAGCCAGGGTTTGTTTGGCAACCCTCTTCACAAACATGGAAATAGAAGTTGGGAGGGAATTAACGTATACTTCGATTTGCAACTCCTGAATAGGTTTATCGTCAGTCTGGAATTTGTTCAAGATAGTTGTGAATATTTGATTGAAATATTTAACCCTTTCTTTTGAACTCATGGTGGCAAAAAACAACTCATCCATCAGAGCTCCCGTGGTAGTTTATTCTGCAAATTTATTCAAGAAGTCTTTATGAAACTTCATCCAACTAGTTATGGATCCTACAGATAAGTTGAAATACCACGTGGAAGATGAATTCTTGAAAGTGTAGGGGAATAGACTGCAAACTACATCTTCATCCTGGACATTCATCAGTATGATAGCCAATATGAATTTCTTGATATGATCTTTAGGCAATCCCGAGGTCTTGAGATCAAACTTAGGAAGTAACTTCTCTAGATGTCGAGGAAGGTTATGGACTCGCCCTGGGATGTCCAAAGCGTCTCTGGCCAACCAATGTTGATTTTTATGAGGTGGGTCTTTCCTTTCTTCATCATGGTCGTTGTTGTCTTCCATATCTTCAGAGCCTAAGTTAAACTCTTCCTCTTCCAAAAAATCATCCGGTTCAAAGACGTCGTTGGCTGGTGTTTCAGGGATTAGATTTAGAGGGTGTTTGATTTCGGTGATTGAGAAATATATTAGGTCTTCTACTGTGTGAAAAAAATCCTGGTCAGGGGTGTCGAACATTGGTCTTCTTATTTTTTGTCTTTGAGGAAGTATCGAAGCCAAGGATAGTGCACTAATTTGTCGGGCGTATTCTCTAGTGATTCTTCTAAATTTATTTAATTCCTCACAAGGAAGAGCGTAAGGTATGTTAGGGAACAAGCGTTCTTCCTCGGGTTTGGGTGAGTTACTCATTTGAGGAGTACTCAGTGTGTGTGGGTTGTCTTGGGAATGACTAGCCCTGCATGTGGGCAGCTTTTAATTACAAGTTGTCTGCAATATTATGTGAAATATGATTCAACCATTCATTCTTCAGGCCCTCCTTCTATCACCAATTCTGTTTATGGCTCCTAGATCCCTTTACTCAACAACAGGAACCAAACCCACCACCGAGGCCCAATTAGACTTTGCATCATTTAATAGTGAAATGGTTCTCTAGATCTTGTGATCCATCCAGTTAATCGATGAGATTTACATTTTCTTGCAAAGGTGTCTCCTTCGGTTTGGAATTTCTCTTTTTTGTGTTTTCTCTTAGGTGGGACCGATATAATATGAGAGCTAGTATAAACCAACTAGGTAAAAAATAGGAATAATTTTAACTATTGGAGAAGAGGTTGAGCTTGGGTTAACCCGCTACTCAAGCATGTAGACAACAATTCCATACCAAAGGCCTAGTACTAATACGTTAACCATGTGAGTATACAATTACTGACTGAGATACAAATCATCAGAAAGAAAACACATATGTGATAAATAATGGTAAGTAAAATAATTCTCTTAACTCTAATCATCTGTCACATAATAACACAATGATTCATATTCATCATTAAAGAAAAGAACTGTAAAACATTGCATCAAATAACTTAACAACACATTTAATAACTCTTAATCATTACAACATCCATCCATGAGACGAGATAGGAAATAGTTCTTCTCCACATCCAATCATACATGCATTTGATGAAAACACAAACTTGTCTCTAGTCCAGAAGGACTTCTCAATTAAAGGTAGATCCAAAATAATTCTTAACAAAACCAGAAATGAGATTTTCTTACAACAACCATTGACTTGTAACTAAACAGTCAATGCTCTTATTTATAACATAAAATTAACTAAAAATAATGGCTAAAGTGTAGATAAGTAAAACAACATTTTCCACATGGCATTCTCTCCTAACATTTTGTCTAAGAGTCATATCAAGATATCACTTTAAAAGGGTGACTCTTGTCGTACTCCGACCAGTTGATGAACAACTCCTCACAAGTATGGATTAATGAGAATCTATGTTGTTCCATCGAGGCCATGTAAATCTCTCTGATCTCTATCATGTGTGCCCGATACTTGACCAGAATGGAACTTAACTATTGCAGCATAGTCTGAGCTTTGATCAGGTGTTTCGTAAATTATCCAACCTGACCTGACTCTCTTGTTCCTATCACCTTTTCTATTTCTCCAGCCCATGATGAATCTTGATCGGTGTGTGATTTGATTATATCACGCAAGTAGATGAGATCATCGGGCATGCCAAACTCGATAAGTTCGATATCCTGTATTTCCTTGTTTCTTTTGACCCAGTTTCTATCGCATATCACCCATTTTCTTGCATCTCTCGATGAGGCTCCCGAGCCATTCTTTCTCAATACTCAAAGGTATCTTTCCTGTAATCAAAATTAAAATCCAGACTAGTCCATACCTGTAAATCTTGCCAAACCTTATTGTTTGATACTTATGAGGTCTTGGTAATCTTTCAAATTGCTTGCACCTCTTCTGTTATCGTCGTCATTTTTCTCTATTTAGGGTGGGTTACATCCACGTGCCACAACATGAAATATCAGGTATGGAAAAATATGAGAGTCGAAGTCATGCTAGTGGCAGGTTGTCCCTTGGAGTCGGGAAAGAATGTCAGAGCCAAACATGTGTTGAAAGTATGAGTATGTTCCAAAAGAGTGGGATCTTGTCATAAGGGAAGTCGTTAGGCACTGCAGATCAAGGCAATTTGTTTAAACAGAAGTTGCATCAACAAGTGCATCAACCATAATCATCTCATCATGAAGGCTGGGGGATTGAAAAATCAAGGTGATCATACCAAAAACTTTCTGCAATTCCTATCGACTGTATCTCACACGCCTAGGAACATCCTCATCGTGTGGATGTGCCACATAAAATCTTTAGTTTGCTTCAAACATCTAGTCGCCATGGATCCAGTGTTCCCTGGCATGTTTCCACCCACTTCTTTCTCTATTATAAATTGTGGATGTTCTGCATGTGCTCTACTCACGAGCCAATATTATGCACTGCTATTAATTCACCTCGTGAGCCCAGTCTGATCAATTTATTTATTTTTATTTTCACTTTGGTCCCTCGTCAATTTCTCGATGAATAAGACAAATACATTGTCACACCATGGGAACCCCTCAAACATAATAAGGGGTATGTAAGGAAGATGAAGCACCAGAATTGAGCCCCAAAATGCCTGGGATTCATTCTTACTCACAATGAGCATTCTTGAGGCTTCAAAGGGAGGTTCCTACCTATACGTAGAAACAATGGCATCGCACCATGTAGAGGCTGAAGTGGAAGACATTGTGCCAGAAGAATGGACTCCATAAGCCACGCCTCCACAACAAAAGATAACCCAAAAAAGGGGAAGGCCAAGGAAGAGTAAGGAGGATGGGGAAAAACAGATACTGAGCAAGTCATGCGCAATATCATTCATCGAGGAATTACTGATGCACGCTATCTGGCTAGACCATATCAAAGACACAAGTCATAGGAGTGAGAGTAGAATGATGAGGAAATATGCCATGAGTTCTAATGTTCGAGAGACGACTCGACATCTAGAGTAGGCACAACTCGCCATTATCGAACTCTACCAGGAGAATAGAGAATTAAGACGATAATTAGCGGAAAAGACCCTCTATGTGTCAGCATCACAAGGTCATGAAGGGAACATGACATGGCTCAAGAGACAACTCCAAGAAGTGCAAGATACAATCATGCAACTATGCAAAACATGAAGGGTTTCGAAAGAAATGAATATGAAAACATCTTAGGGAATGAGAAGTAGCTGGTGAAAAATCCCACACAAATCTTATCAGTGCACATAAGAGGCATGATGAACAAAATCTATTTTGTATTCTCATACGTGGCACAAAACTTGACAGTTTTTTGAAAATTTTCATGTTATTAATGTAAATCGGGTTGGTTGGACAAAAGGTGTAGACAATGTATTTTGTATGTAATCTGAGCTCGATGGAAATATAATATAAAGTCTTGAAACTTTGATGAAAGGATTCTGGTTGTAGCGGTTGGATGCTTTATTTCTTTTCTTTGCATATGTATCTCTTGTGTTCTTTGTCCATATTTTTTTGTCTGATTTAGAACATATTTTTTGATCCTGGGATTCGTTGCACAACACCTCTTGTTTGCGCCATTCATAAATAGCATATTTCTTGAAAGTTATCCCCGAATTTATGCTCAGTGGTGCTCCGAGTTACTTTGTATTTTTCATTGATACCCTTTTTCAAGAAACCTCTGACGCTGATCGATTTCATTGTACGGTGCTGACATGGCACTGAAGACCAGTGACTTAGCTTGCGAGTATTGGTTGGGCTCGAGACATTATTCAATTTATGCGTTCTAAGCTAAACCCTGAATTGTCTATGTCAAAAAGGTATCGGGGATCAACGTTTGGGGATAAACCTATTGTGTAGTTTCCTTTGTGTTAGTGTCCTCAAAACTCCTAATGCTGAATACATTTCGAAAGCCGACGATCAGGGAAAACCTTTAGAATGGTCCAAATGTTCATCGCGAAAGGAAAAAATCCCTTTGTCAATGACAATGAAAATAGGTGCTCGACAACTGCAATTTTTCAAGTTGTTTTATTTCATCCTTTAATTCCTTTCGATGCTGAATCTTTGAGCATGTCAGGGAGAGTGTTTTGGATATTGATTCCTTATTTAAGAGTTATGTCTTTTTTATTTTAATTCATGAGTTTTCATATATTCAAGAAAACTTTTAAAGACTTAATGAGAGTCAATATGGTAATCAAAGGCAACATTTTTCACAATGAAGACAAAACAGACAGTGCAAAAAGATCAAGTGGTACCCAAAAAGTAAAATTTGACATAGACCTTTTTGGGTGTGCTGAGTGCTCAACAGGTCCATGTGCTCGGGTTTCAAGTTTTTTTTATAGATTCCCCTATTTTTATAACCTAAATTTCACCAGACATGCTTACCTGGCATCAAGAAATCTCATTTTCCTTCTTTGCCAAGCCACTACTGAACAACTTCTTAAAAAACACTCTTTTTGAAGGCATACGTGCCCTACTCCACTACTACACATGTGTGTACGCTAGCTGACCCACTATAGCCCGCATCTACTATTGAAGGTGAATCCCCCTATGGACAAGTGGATTCCCTCTTGGTCTCTAGACTCCTAAGGCCAAGACAAAAAAGTGCTTAACATGGACATTGACTTCCTTTTAGATCTAATCAAGCTAATCAATGAAAGAGAATGAGAAATATATGTACCTTATTAGTGACATTTTTCCTTGAAAAGTCTTGGTTGAGCTTCGATCTTGAGCTCCCTGATAGGTCCTGTAAAACAAATAAAGGTACAAAAGACTTCCTACTCTACTGAGATTAGCTCAAACATGGATCCATCTACTGTAGAAAAACTTATATGGAACAAACATAAGTTTGAAAGAAACAAGCCAAGCATTGATTAGTAATGAGAACATGTAAAAGTACTTACAATCCTTTGAATGAAGGTGCATCATCTTCTTCCAGTTCTCCTTGTCCAACCCCTTTCCTCAAATAATCTCCACTGATTTCTTTGATGACATGTCACTCATAAGATCATAAGTTTGATGTAATTCTCAACCCCCATTGTGTGTCAATACTACTTATAGGAACATAAGATTGGTATCAATCTCTAGTCTCTATTGTACCTTTCACCATGAGAAGGCCTCCTTATATAACCTTGGAGAGGTCCAATGATCCAGGAGCATCGCGGGTAGCAAGCACGTACGGAGGCGGAAGACAAATGGGACACGCTCCAACACATTTCAGCATGTTGCAAAAGTGTTTTGAAATGTTTTGAAGTAAATGTGTGAATATTAAATGTAATAATTAAGTGAAGGGGCACTTAGATATTGTAAATAGAACATGAGCGATTCTCTCTCATCTGTAGTAGGTAGAGGCATTTATGTGCAGTTAATGTAAGTAAGTAGAATTAAATTCATAGATTAGACAGTTTTAGGAGTGGAGGGAAAACCAACTATAAACACCCTCATATTGTATCATTGTAACATTATCAATCGAAGAGAGCATAGGAGAGCAGAAGCAGAGAGTTGTGTAGAAGAACCCATGTACATAAGTTCTGAGATTAATATATGAAGCTTTGATTCAGACTCATGGTGTTCAAATACTTTATGTGTATGCATGATTGAATGTTATGCTCACGATTGTTTTACTCTTTCTATTACATATTTTCTTTTATGCCATGTATGTATGATTTTGTGTTAAGCATTCAAAGTCTGAGAGAGTAAGGAATGAGTTTCAATT
This sequence comes from Picea glauca, assembly GCA_000966675.3. Classification (NCBI taxonomy): domain Eukaryota; kingdom Viridiplantae; phylum Streptophyta; class Pinopsida; order Pinales; family Pinaceae; genus Picea; species Picea glauca. Next base: position 20,167 of record JZKD02S0236578.1, read on the forward strand.
GTTTCTCTGTCTGAGCAAGAGTTTTCCTGCAAGGAGTGCAGCAAAATTGTCTGCAAGGTGTGCATTGACAGAAATCAGAGTTCGTCTCTGAAATCTTAGGAGGGATAACATTGTTATCATTCTTGTAGAAGTGCAAGTTAATCACATGAGTCATCCAAAGTGTGTGCTGGCCGAGTAGAGTCTCAGATATTGCAACCTGAGGGAGTTGTTGAAGGATTGTTGTTGCAAAGAGAGTGAGCAGAGTTTAAGAATTCAAATACTTAGAAATATTTAAAGGGTTGCCGCAAGGAATGCATGCAGGAGTCTTTTTTTGAAGACTCGAGTTTGTGCTAAAAGCTCAGAAGAGTTAGTGCCTTGAAGTGTTGAAAGGAGGCATAGCAAAGTTTTTTTGTAGGTGGACAAGTTCCATGAAGGAATACCTTGTTCATTTCGTAGGAGTTGTCAAGGAGGCATTGGATGGTCAGAATTCTCCATGGAGAATTCGCGAAGTCCCTAGATCCGTCAGATCTTGCAAGGGAGAAAGGAGAGTTACAGCAAGTGATTTCTAAAATGTAAAGCTTAGAATAAAAAGATTCATAGGATATGATCCAACAGGGGTCATTGGATCATTCACGTAATCTCATTTCGGGGTTTCGCGAGTTGAAGAACCAAAATCCTTGCAACAAGATTCGCAAAATCATGAAGTGAGAAGTCCCGAAGGGGTGAAAATATTTAAAGATCGTGGACAGTGGAGAGTGGACATGTGGCATACTTGTCGACATATAGGTCAAACCTTTGTTGACCATTTCAAGGTTTCGTGGGTTGAAGAACCGAAAGTTTAGCATCAGGACTCACGAAGTCGCGAAGTCTGAAATTTTGAAAAGGCAAGAAGTTTCGTTGTGGGCCAGCACTAGGAAACATGTCAGAATTCATCATTTCGACATATTGGAGGATAAGAAGTCAAGACTTTTGTCCTGAAAATCTCAAAGTCACGAGTTGCGATAAGGAGTAACAAGGAGTTCGAGATCTCGACACTTTGGGTGTCGGGATATAAAGGAGGCGGTGCTTCGGGAAGCGAAGTCTCAAAGTGCCAAAGCTGGGAACGAGGGACATGTAGTAGAACCACAAGGTGGGCCCATGTGATAGATAGGTGGACACGTGTTTCCTAGAAAAAGGAGTCAACACTCCGTTGACTTCTCGCATCTCGGGAATTTGTGAGATAAGAGCATGGGAGCTCGACATTGAAACTCGCTAAGCGGTGAGTAGTGAGAGATGCTAGTGTTAATCCTAGCTTGTGGTCACATGTAGAGGGCACTGACAAGGGAAGGAGCCATACCTGTATCGACATTTCGGGTATCACGAGATTGGGAAGGAAGAGTCAGGAGTTTCGACTCACGAACTCGCGAGTGGTGAGTTGTGACAAGTGTCTTTTGGGTTAGGCCTTGGTCATAGTGTTGTGGTCGCATGGAGAAGTGGAGCTCGCACCTAGTGGTGTTCACGCAAGGGATATTCCAAAAGGACCCGTGGATTGATAAAGGAATATTCCAGCAGGGAATCGAAAGAGCCATTTCGACTCAAGGGGAAATCAAACAATCCTGTAGAGGACCTTGACCTGAGGGCGATAGAGTGTTGGTGTTCTGCATCAAGTGGTATTAGAGCTTGACTTTGTTTGTATACTTCAGATAGGGAAAGTGGGAAAAGAAATATTCACCATGCCACCGAGAAGAAGAGACAGACAAACATCTGATCTGCTAGAGGAGAGGGAAATGCCAGAAGATAGGGGTAGGCAGGTACAAAATCCAGCCATGGAAATAGAGATGCATGACATATGTGCTAGACTCGTGGATGTGGAAATAAAACAAAGATGCAAAGCTGGTGTTAGATATGTCAGTGAATTTGAAAGTGAATATGAATCTAGACATGAAGGAGAAGAAGTTACAACAGAAGATGCAGTAAATGAATGCATGATTAGGGTTGTTGCAAGAATGAGTGCTAGGGAAAAAATGGATATTCCAGTATATGAAGGAAGCCTAGATGTTGAAGAGATTCTAGACTGGATTAGATCTCTGGACACATATTTTGAATATGAAGATGTCGATGAGGAAAAAAAGGTCAAACATACTGTCACAAGATTGAAAGGACATGCAACATTATGGTGGGATAAGCTACAGGCTGACAGACGCTGCAAAGGAAAGCATAAAATCAAGAGTTGGGATAGGATGATCGTGAAGATGAAGGAAAAATTTATTCCCATGGATTACCAAATTACTCTATTTCGAAAGATGCAGAATTTGAGACAGAAGTTGATGTCAGTAAAGGAGTACACTGAAGAGTTCTACAGGCGGAACATCAGGGTAGGTCATTGGGAAAGAGATGATGTAAAAGTTTCCAAGTATATGAATGGTCTAAGATATGACATTCAGGATGAGATGAGCATGATGACCATCCGAATGGTGGAAGATGCTTATCAGATGGCTCTAAAGGTTGAAGAGAAGCTGAGTCGAAAGAAAATCCAAACAAGCCGAGGCAGAAGTCAACCCAGAGGAAAAAAAATTGTCCAAGATAGGAGTCAGAAGCCTAAGGAAGAGTGGAAGAAACCTCAACCTCAAACTGAGAGAGGTGGAAGCTCACAGCAAGGGAAGTATACTGAACAAAGAGGATAGTATGTTGATAACAACACTTTTCCTCGCACTAGAGGAAGAGGCAGAGGTGGAGTGATAAAATGATTCACATGCGGAAAGAATGGACACAAATCTTATGGATGTCCAGATAAAAAGAAGGAAGGTGGTGAGACTCACATTGTCGAAGCACAAAGATAGAATGTTGAGGCAGAGGATGTTGAAGGTGGAAGCTCATTGATGATGAAAAAAGTTCTCTTGAAACCATAAAAGGAGGTAGAGAATATAGTCCATAGGAATAGACTTTTTCGGACTGCTTGCAAGAACAAAGAAAAGGTATGCAAGGTCATCGTGGACAGTGGTAGTACCGATAATCTCATTTCTATGGAGATTCTAGAAAAGTTGGAGTTGGAGACTACTGAACATCCAAGTCCATACAGAGTTTCATGGCTACAAAAAGGACATCAGGTAAATGTCACTAAACAATGTTTAGTTGAATTTAAGATAGGAGGATATAATGACAAGATATTGTGTGATGTCATTCCCATGGATGTTTGTCATCTATTGCTGAGTATACCATGGCAATATGACAGGAATGTGATTCATGATGGGAGGAAGAACACATACACCCTAGAGAAGAATGGGATAACTCACATGCTATTGCCGATTAAGGACCAGGGAGTAAAACCTGAAGTAAGAAACGTTGTACTTCTCATGAGTGGGAAAGAACTTATTAAAGAGGTTAAGAAGAAGGTGGAACTTCAATTCATTTTGGTCAAGAAGCCTAAAATTGTTTTGACCAGTACAAGAGTGGATGATCTACCAAAGGAAATCTAGCAGCTACTCGAGGAATTTGCTGATATAGTAGTGGACGAACTACCTCGTTTGTTGCCACCTATTAGAAGTATAAGTCATCATATTGATCTTATACCTGGAGATAGTTTACCAAACAAGGAAGCGTACATATTGACGCCGTAGGGGAATGAAGAGGTCAAAAGATAGGTCCAGGATTTAATGGACAAAGGGTTGATTAGAGAAAGCTTGAGTCCATGTGTTGTTCCGAAAGTGCTCAGTCCAAAGAAAGACCAAGGCTGGAGGATGTGTACTGACTCAAGGGAAATCAACAAGATAACCATCAGGTATAGATTCCCATTTCCAAGAATGGATAATTTGATGGATTGCTTAAGTGGGGCCAATTTGTTTTCAAAATATGATTTGAAAAGTGGTTATCACCAAATTCTTATGAGAGAAGGAGACAAATGGAAGACAACATTCAAAACCAATGAAGGGTTGTATGAATGGCTTGTCATGCTGTTTGGTCTAACAAATGGGCCGAGCACTTTCATGAGGTTGATGAATGAATTCCTGAAGGAGTTCATCGAAAAATTTGTCATAGTATACCTTGATGACATACTGATTTTCAGTAAAACAGAGGTAGAGCATATGAAACATTTGTCTATAGTGATGCGGAGGCTACAACAAGAGAAGTTGCTGATAAATATGAAGAAATCCTCATTCATGAAGACGTAGCTCATTTATTTGGGGTTTTTTTATTTCTGCAGATAAGTTGAGGATGGATCTAGATAAAGTGGAGGTGATTAAGAATTGGCCATCGCCAAATAATATCTTTGAAGTTCAAAGTTTTCATGGATTGGCTAGTTTCTATAGGAAGTTCATCAGGAATTTCAGTGGAATTAGTGCACTGATGATGGACACAGTGAAGAAAAGACATAAGTCTTTTTATTAGACAGAAGAAGTAGAGAAAAGCTTCAATTTGTTGAAAAGGAAAATCACAGAACAACCAATTTTGGTGTTGCTGGATTTTAAAAAAACATTTTAAGTAAAATGTGATGCAAGTGGATTTGCAATAGGGGCAGTCTTGAGCCAAGAATATAGGCCAATAAAATACTTTAGCGAGAAGCTGAACGAAGCCAAAATAAAATACTTGACGTATGACAAGGATTTCTATGCAATTATTCAGGCATTGAAGAAATGGAGACACTATTTGATTCCTAAGGAGTTTGTTTTATACAGTGACAATCATGCTTTGCAATTTGCGACTCAACAGGAGAATTTGAATCAAAGACATGTAAAATGGGTTGAATACATGCAGAACTTTACTTTTGTAACTAAGCATATTTCTAGAACTGCTAACAAGGTTGTTGATGCTTTGAGTAGGAAATGTTTGCTATTGCAGGAGTTCAGAGTCAAAACACTGGGTTTTGATGATCTCAAGAACATGTACATAGATGATCCAGATTTTAAAGAAGTGTATGAGGCGATTGAGAATCCAATTCTCAGGGACAGAAGCCAATGGGTCGAATACATGATCCAGGATGGATTGCTATTCAGGGGCAATCAATTATGTATTCTGAAGGGCTCCATGAGGGAGAATATGTTGAAGGAGAAACATAGTGGAGGATTGGCTGGGCATTTTGGTCACGAAAAGACGTTCTCAAAGCTAAATGAGTCATATTTTTGGCTAGTAATGAGAGAAGATGTCAAAATATTCATGGACAGATGTAGAATTTGTCAGCATTCAAAAGGGAAGAGGAAGAATGTAGGCTTTTATCAACTGTTACCCATACCTAAGAGGCTGTGGGATGCATTAAGAATGGAATTCATATTGGGGCTACCGAGAACCCAAAGAGGGTTTGACTCGATCTTTGTAGTGGTGGATAGATTTTATAATATGGAACACTTCATACCATGTTAGAAAACCAATGACAAAACTCACATTACGAACCTGTTTTTCAAAGAAGTCGTTCAACTTCACGACTTACCAAGGAGAATCGTCTCAGATCAAGAAACCAAGTTCGTGGGACACTTCTGGAGAACCTTATGGAAAAAGATGGGAACAAACTTGTCATTCATTTCTTCTTATCATCCTTAGATGGATGGACAGACAGAAGCTATGAATAGGAGCTTAGGAGACTTGTTGAGGAGTTTGGTGACTAAACATCACAGTCAGTGGGACAACATTCTACCACAGGCAGAATTTTCTTATAATGATTTGCTTAACAGGAGCACGGGGCAGAGTCCGTTCCAAATTATTTATGGGACATAGCCTAGAGGAATTTCTGAACTGAGGGATTCAGAACAGGATGAGATAAGAAGTGCTAGTGCAGAATATTTTGCTGAAACAATGAAGGAAATTCATAGCCAGGTGAAGGAGCAGTTGCAGAACTAGAGCCAGGAGTATAAGCACAGATAAGATCAACACATGCGACAACTTCAGTTCAAAGTTGGTGATTTGATTCTTGCACACTTGAGAAAGGAAAGGTTCTTGAGAGGAACATACAATAAACTAAAAATGAATAAAATTGGACCATGTAAGGTCTTGAAGAAATTTGGGACAAATGATTATGAGATTGAATTACCTGATGGGATTGTAATTTCTCCGATATTCAACGTCTCAGATTTGTACCCTTACAAAGTTGAGGAAGAAGGAATAGGTGATGAACAACCATAGGTTTAGTGGACAAAATAGATGCCAGTTGCAGAAAAGCCATATATGGAAAGCATATTGGACAAAAGAGTTAGTAAGAGGATTAGGAGAAAGGAATATTTTGAATACTTGGTCAAATGGAAGGGACATCCAGTTGAAGATGCCAGCTGGGAAAATGAAGCCAAAATATAGAAGCATGGAAAGACTGTGTGAGAGCTCATGGAAAGGATCCCATGAATATTTTCAAGCGAGGGAGTATGATGCAGGAGCATCGCGGGTAGCAAGCACATACGGAGGCAAAAGACAGTTGGGACAAGCGCCAACACATTTCAGCACGTTACAAAAGTGTTTTGAAATGTTTTGAAGTAAATGTGCGGATATTAAATGTAATAATTAAGTGAAGGGGCACTTACATATTGTAAACAGATCATGAGTGATTTGCTCTCATCTGTAGTAGGTAGAGGCATTTATGTGCAGTTAATGTAAGTAGGTAGAATTAAATTCATACATTAGACAGTTTTAGGAGCAGAGGGAAAACCAACTATAGACACCCTCATAATGTATCATTGTAACATTATCAATCGAAGAAATCACAGGAGAGTAGAAGTAGAGAGTTGTGTAGAAGAACCCATGTACAAAAGTTCTGAGATTAATATATGAAGCTTTGATTCAGACTCATGGTGTTCAAATACTTTCTATGTATGCATGATTGAATGTTATGCTCATGATTGTTTTACTCTTTCTATTACATATTTGATTTTATGCCATGTATGCATGATTTCGTGTTAAGAATTCAAATTCTGAGAGAGTAAGGAATGAGTTTCAATTGTTTCTTTGTTTGAGCAAGAGTTTTCTTGCAAGGAGTGCAGTGAAATTGTCCACAAGGTGTGCATTGACAGAAATCAGAGTTTGTCTTTGAAAGCTTAGGAGGGGTAACATTGTTCTCATTCTCACAGAAGTGCAAGTTAAGCACAGGAGCCGTGAAAAGTGTGCATTGGCCAAGTAGAGTCTCAGAGCTTGCAACCTAAGGGAGTTGTTGAAGGACTGTTGTTGCAAAGAGAGTGCACAGAGTCTAAGAATTCAAATACTTAGAATTATTTGAAGGTTTGCAACAAGGAATGCGTGCAGGAGTCTTTTTTTGAAGACTCGAGTTTGTGGTAAAACATCAAAAGAGTTAGTGCCTTGAAGTGTTGAAAGGAGGTGTAGAGAAGTTGTTTTGCAGGTGGAAAAGTTCCGTGAAGGAATACCTTGTTCATTTCATAGGAGTTTTCAATGAGGCATTGGACAGTCGAAATTCTCTATGGAGAATTCGCAAAGTCCCGAGAGATGTCAAATCTTGCAGAGGAGCAAGGAGAGTTACCACAAGTCTTTTATAAAATGTAAATCTAGGAAGAAAAAGAGCCATAGGATCTGAGCCAACAAGGGCCATTGGATCATTCACGTAATCTCATTTCGGGGTTTCGCGAGTTGAAGAACCGAAAGCCTTGCAACGAGATTCGCGAAATCATGAAGTGCAAAGTCTCGAAGGGGCAAAAAGATTTAAAGATCGTGGACAGTGGAGAGTGGACAGTTGGCGTACTTGTCGACATGGAGGTCAAACCTTTGTTGACCATTTCAGGATTTTGTGGATTGACAAACCAAAAGTTTAGCATCAAGACTCGTGAAGTCGCGAAGTCTAAATTTTTTAAAAGGTAGGAAGTTTCGTTGTGGGCCAACACTAAGAAATGTGTTAGAATTCGACATTTCGACATATCGGAGGATAAGAAGTCGAGACTTTTTTTCCCGAAAATACCTAAGTTGCGAGTTGCGATAAGGAGTAACGAGGAGTTCGGGATCTCGACACTTCGGGTGTCGACATATAAAGGAGGCAACACTTCGAGAAGCGAAGTCATGAAGTGCGAAAGATGGGCACGAGGGACACGTAGTAGAACCAAAAGGTGGGCCTGTGTGATAGATAGGTGGACACGCGTCGCCTAGCAAAATGATTCAACACTCCATTGACTTCTCACATCTCGGGAATTCATGAGATAAGAGCATGGGAGCTCAACGTTGAAACTCGCTTAGTGGTGAGTAGCGAGAGGTGCTAGTGTTAAGCCTAGCCAGTGGTCATGCATGGAGGGCACTGACAGGGGAAGGAGCCATACCTATATTGGCATTTTGGGTATCGCGATATTGGGAAGGAAGAGTCGGGAGTTTCGACTCACAAACTCGTGAGTGGTGAGTTGTGACAAGTGCCTTCTAGGTTAGGCCTTGGTCATAGCGCTGTGGTCACACAAATAAGTGGAGCTCGCACCTAGTGATGTTCACGCAAGGGAGCTTCCAAAAGGACCTGTGGATTGATAAACAAAGATTCCAGCAGGGAATCGAAAGAGCCATTTTGGCTCAAGAGGAAATCAAATGATCCTGTAGCGGACCTTGACCCGAGGGCGATAGAGGGTTCAGGGTCTACATCATCCAACCACTTGAGAGATATTTGGGATAAGTTGAGGATTCCTATCCTTTATTTGAGGATCTTCCCTAAGATCATGCCTTGACCATCTATTCGAATCCAACCACCTTCAAGAATTGAGGGATTCTTCCTTGATTTGCCTCAATAAACCCTAAATTTGCTAAGAAAAGGGGTAGTGCTCCCCCAAAAGGGTGCATAGCTCACTCAAACACTCCCCCAAAGAGGCTCAGGGAGCGCCAACACTCCCTGACAGTGGGTAGGAGAGTGCTCCTCTCCAAAATTCATTGTTTTAGTGGTTCTTTCAATGGAAAAAGGTTTGTACTCTCTGTCAATTGATTTCTCTTCTTCCAAACTAGCCTTTGAGGTGTATTAAGTGTATTTGTGATGTCGTTAGAGGTGCGACATAAGAATATGGCAGTATGATGTTTGTGACACTTGCAACACTTATAGTCAAGATGCGACACTTGCAGATAAGATGCGACACTTACAACACTTGTAATGATGACACTTGCAACACTATTGAAGTGAGTAATTTTGAGGTGTAACAGATTGCCCCCCAAAGTACAAAGTTAGAAGACGATGATGACTAAGGTTCTTTGTAGACTTTTTCATGCAAGGGTATGGATGTAGAGAAACTAGAAAAAAGCTACAGACAACCATCAAACAAATATTATGACATGTTTCAAACCCAAGGCATGCATACCTATGCTTGAGTGATAAAGACTTTTTAGGTATGGCCGCCATAAAATACACTGCGAATCCATAATTATATTGACAAAAAGGTATATCCACTGAAGATACAATGTGGGTCTATACTCCTATGATTTGAATTGATCATAACCACGAAGTATACACAGTGGATATATGAGATGAAAAGATATAGCCACAACCAATACAAAGTGGATCTATGTAACAATATATGTGTCATAGTTCAAAAGAACTCCTTCGCAACTTAGGCAAAGTATACATAAGAGTGAAAACTCAACCCGGGGTCTTCTTACCGATCCTAATGCAGTAAGAATCTAACCATGTGAATAGATGTCTTGATGTCGAACATGGTAGAAACCACTTGATTACCGATCAATGATATAAATTGTTAACAAGCGTGAGGGAAATCACCATTGATGTCAATGATTCCCAAGGTGCTCTAGTACATTCCGATGAATGTGAATAAATGAGATGAATTCAAACATCAGTGGAATCATCTGATTAGATTTCAATGATGTAAACCCACTGTTGGACATGAGGAGGCCTGCCATTGAGTCATGTAGTTCCCAAGGTACTAACTGGTTTCTAAGTCTAGTTCCCAGATAATGTGTTGAAGTCAACAGGAATAGACTCGTCGAAGGAGGGCCTTGATGTATCCCTCATCAATGACATGAAACTGACACAGAAATGTAATTGGTAGATTGAATGAACATGGACTAACACAGGTATTGAAACAAGATATTTGTGATGGATGACTCTCGAGGCAGATACTTCCCTTGAACACTAAGGCACGACAGCAGAAACATGACATGGACCAAATATTGATGATGGAGTGGATGCTGTGAATTTTGTCAAGTGACCCAAAGGAGTAAAATAAACTCAGAGGATTGGCTCAGTGAAAATTTTTAATGGATTAAAATGAGTGCAAAGACAAAGTGTCGTGTTCAAGGGAGACCATAAGAGTTACTGGTAGTGTTCTCAAAAACTTCTTGGATTGCTTCTTTCAATTTTCCCCCCATCCAGATAGATGAGTACCTCTTTTTAATTTAACGAGCTCCAGGAGGGTTACACATGCTCGATATGACTCACCTTAAGTAAGTTCCTTTTCCTTTATTTAACGATTTGGAAGAAGTAAGGGTTTAGTCTCATATGGGCCCTTCAATGTATGATCATTTAACGAGTCCATATAAGGTAAACGCGGTGGTTTTTCATATTTAGAGAGTCTTAAAACAACTTAAAGACGACTCCAATGTTTTCCATTTTCATAATGTTAGTCTCACGAGGCCGAAAAAGAGATAAATTATCACTGAAAAGACGCCCTTTCAAACCTTTTAACGAGTGGGAAAATAAGAAAGATCACTCGACAATCTTTTCATGTTTAGAGAGTCTGAAAAGAGATCAAAGATGACTCCAAGGGGTTCCTTTTTCATATACACATGCAATTTCGAAAAAGTGATATAAATTTTACCCAGTTGCATTCTCATGTATTTACGAGCACGAGAAAGAACAAAGACTAAGCTCGGTATGTCCCTAGCTTAAAATCTAGTGGCTTAACTCTAGAATGATCATCAAAGGCTAGAGACATGCCCTCCAAGCTTCAATTCATTCACCGACTTTGAGGTTGTCACCAATTTCTCTACTAGATGGAGAAAAAGGATAAGAGTGGATGAAAAGAAGGTTCAAGAGAGGTGAATGTTTCATTTTTTAACGAGCTTTACATAGAAAAAGAACTATGCTCAGGGCTCCAAGTTCACTCCCTAGATTGTTGTTTCATTTTTTAACGAGCTTGCTACAAAGAGGAAAACTATGCTCAAATTTTATGTTTCATTTTTTAAAGAGCTTGCGACAGCGAAGAGAAACTATGCTCTTGACCTTTGTTTCATTTTTTAATGAGATTTCCATAGAGAGAAAAACTATGCTCATTGACTCTCCTTAATCATGGCTTCCAAGAGAAGAACGCTCTGGAAGGACACCATGTCAAGGGATAAAACTTGGTCATGGCTTCCAAGAGATCTTCACTAGATGGAAGAAAATCACTCTAGAAAGAACACATGTCGAGGGTCTTGTCAAGGGTAAGGAGATTAGGCTCCAATAACCTTACCAAAGAGATCACCATGTCAACTACCGGATCCCAATTGTATGAAGTTGAAGTCATGGGAAATAACTCCACATAATTGACATGCGGCGGGGATGATACTGTCATCATATAAGAACCATTCAGGGAAGTAATCTAGTCAGGACCGATGAAGAAAAGTTGAGTAATAGTCACAATTCTTCCATCGTGAGGGAAAGATATCACACGAAAAAGAGTGAACACAATAAATTTCATGACATAGACATAATCTCTCCCAAGGAGTAAAGAAAAATACAATGGGTCTCAGACTACCATGACATCAATAAAGACAGTTTTCCCTCCCAAAGTTATGGGAAACTGAGGAAGGCTCCCTAAAGGTTGAATAGTTCTTCTGTTAAAAGATAATAGATTTTGTGTGATCGGCGCAAGCTGAGGACAACCCAAAGCATGCCAAGCAATAGAGGACAAAATAAAAATGGATGCACCTTCATCTATCAGCGTTTGAGGAACGTCTCGACCACAAACCTGTACTGTAATCTGGAAAGAAATGTGAGAAGGAAGACAAGGTCTAGTTAGTGCACCCCAATCAAAAAGGATGGCCTCATTTCTTGGAGGGGGTTTCATGAGAGAAAGAGGAATGCCCCCCAGCACAGTAGATTCTATATAAACAAGAAAAACGTGGGTAGTATCGAGTTTACTCTCTAGAGGGAGAGTAGGATCGATTGATGATGGGATTTGATTGACCACACTGGCACTCTTCAGAGGAAGAGTGGGATTGACCAATGATGTAACCGAAGCAACCACTTTGGAACTCTTTAGATGAAGGGTGGGACTGACTGAGGAAGTTACTAGATCAACCACTTTGTCACTCTTCAAAAGAGGAGTGGGATTGACCGATGACAGAACCAGATCAACCACTTGGGTTTTATTCTCCAAGGGGAGAATGGGGTCGACGGGTGGAAATGGATCGACCACTTTTGTGTCACTCTATAATGGGAGAGTGGGGTCGACCAAGAATGAAAATGGATCAACTACTTGGGTTACACACTTTTGATGAAGAGTAGGGATGATCGATGACGAAACTAGATCAACTACTTGGGTTTGTGATTCAATCGAGGAGGAAACTAGATTGATCATCTGATAAATCGGATTGACCAAGGATGGAACCGGATTGACCAGTCCATCAACTAATGATTGGTTGGGGGAAATCTTATGATAACCTTTTGGAAGTTGAAGTTTTTCCAAAAGAGAAAAAGCCTCGTCCATGCAAGGACAAAGGTGAGAATAATGATCACCTTTGCATAACATACAAGGGAATTTGACAGTTGTCTTCTTCTTACCAACCTAAACATCACTAGTTGATGGGGCATGACCAACATGTCTAGCAGAGGTTGATGACACAGGGGACCACATTTCTAAGACCTTGGGAATACCAAGGAAATCCATCATTAAGTGGTCACCCTTACAAAGACTGCAAGGGAATTTGGATTTCGGATTCTTCATTTAAATCTTGTTGACCTCATCAACACTCCCAGTACTATTAACAATAGCTAGTTGTTGGGATTCAACATCTGATGTTGTTGGAACTTTGTTCCTTTTTTGGCTCTTATTCTTCTTCTCTTCCTGTTTCTTCTTCTTCTGATCAACCTGGCTATTTTCTTTAGATATCTCACTAGGCGAAGAAGGAGAAAGGGAAGGAGACTTAATGGGTGAAGAAGGAGAAAATTCAACATGAGTTTGATGTGTGGGTGGTGTACTAACATATAAAGTATTAGGTGCAGTTGAAACATTGGGAGGATTCGAGACCACCAGAGTGGGAAACAACCAAACCGGTAATCTGATGGTGAGTCACGGAAGACTTAGTGTGGTAATGTACGGAGGACCAAAGTTTCCAAAAGAAGGAAAGGTATAAGCTTCCACAGAAGAAGGGGTTCCTCCATTGGTACTCTCAGGATTTGATTCCATTAACACTGACTCAACCTAAGGTCCACTAGGTAACACAACCAACACACGTTATGAATCTGAGAAGCAAACAATGAAAAAAAACCTTCCCACAATGAAACCACTAGTTGGTGATGAAATCCAACATTGTGAGATAAAAATAGGAAGAGGAGGGGATAGAGTGGGTGGATCAGTTACGTTGGCAACCTACTTAACAGACTTACACCTTTGTGCAATCTTCCACACAGTAATTGTGGATTTACCCTCCAAGGAGCCCGAGTGAGTTTGACCAACGTCTGTTCCAGGTATAGTGAGACTTCCCTTCACTGTCACCTTCTGTGAGACCCTAAGGATTATGGCTACTAAGGTCACCAACTCGCAGTTATCCCCTGGGTGGGTACATTCGACAGTCCAGTTTGAACGTATGGGCAAGATAACAAGTTCAAAATCAACTCGAGAGGCTCCCACACATAATCGTTGATATACCCTCAAGTGACCCCCAATATATGATCTGATGACTACAAACAGTTGAACCATGGAGGGATAATCTATATATTTCTCCTGAATGCGACCTTGTGCGTAACCCCTGTGTGAGAGGGGGATCCCAGAAAGCCTATACGACAATTGGATTTTCTCTCCCTGTTGCAAGATGTTAAGTTTGTTTGATAGCTTTGGAAAGTTATCCTTTCAACCTATTTCAAGGCCCTACACCTTAAACTAATGTAGGTTTGCTAACAAAGATGTAAAAATTCTGATAAATTTTAGTTAAGCATTGATTTTAGTGGCTATTGTTTACTCAGAGGTGTATTAGAGTGAAAACTGATGATATTGTGACTTAGTTCCCAAAACATGCATAAGAAATGATAAGCAATCTTTTCTTTCAGTGAATGTCTAATTAAGGGAAGGAGAAGGATTTTCCTTTCACTGTCAAACACTACGATGAAATGGCCTCATGCAATAGTCCTCAATAAGGAATCCAATACAATGCTAAAATGCTTATATGTGACTGATAATCAGTAGATGTAAAGCTTCCTATGCTAATTGGACTTCAAGAGTTGTGAGATTTAAGCAATCTGGAAGCAAACTTCACATAAACCAAAATACACCCTTGTTATGATCAAACAAGAAACAGAAAGAAAAAAACTCAAAAGGAAGGAGAAATATCTTGGACAAGATGACTCAAAGATCAGAAAGAAAATTACAAAGGACCTTGGAAACTCCTTACAAAGTTTTCACTCACTCAGATAAACGAGAAGAAAATGAGAAATTGACTCCAAATCGTGAAGGACAAAGAGTTATTGCAAAGTAAGGACAAATGTCAAAAAATCCAAAAAAAATAGGATGAATTCTCAGAAATAAGGTGTTTGAAATCCAATACCAAGATGTAATGAGAGTATGAGACCTTGAGCATATGCGAAAACCAAGAAATAGCTTCAGAAGATGAAAATTCTGGAGAATTTCTCACAAAACTATGGTAGCGCTCCGGTGTAAGGGGAACCATAGAATTCCAACACTATGTGTAAGGATAAAGTGGAGTGTTAGCACTCTGACAACAACAGGGGGGAGCGCTCTGCTCCAAAATATCAAAAAAATGTCTAGAAACTCAAAACATCAAGGAAATTCAGTCAATCAGGGTGATCCTGATGACATAAAGAGGCAAACAAAATCTAAGAATAAAAAGAAAATGTGGAGAAGATCAAATCAGTGGGAAAAGGGCCAAAACAATATCTGGGAATGGAAACAAAAATGAGAGTTCCTCCCCAGTGGATTTGCCAATTTCTGTTGTAGGTGAATTCCCCTGCAAACAAGTGGATTCCCTCTTGGTCTCTAGACTCCTAAGTCCAAGATAGAAAAGTGATTAACATGGACATTGACTTCCTTTTATATCTAACCAAGTTAATAAATGAAAGAGAAGGAGAAAGATATGTACCTTATTAGCGACGTTTGTCCTTGCAAAGTGTTAAGTTCCTAACCCGAACATAGGTAGATCAATGTATTCAGATGTAATAAAGGTCAATATTAATAAGGCCTTTCAATAAAATAGAATAAGGAGGATGTAAGAAGACCTAATAGAAGCTTCCACTTCTAGAAG
>JZKD02S0236578.1:61861-96983 GCA_000966675.3 Picea glauca
AGTGTTCCTCATGTTCTCTTTCATTCTTGGAATAGATGAGGATGTCGTCTAAAAAGACTTGTACAAAACGGTCTAAGTACTTCCGGAATATGCCATTCATGAGGCTCATGAATACTGTTGGTGCATTGGTGAATCCGAAAGGTACTACAACAAACTCGTAATGTCCAAACCAAGTTTGAAAGGCCATTTTTGGGATATCACCTTCCTTAATCCTTAACTGATGATACCCTGATCACAAATCAATCTTTGAGAATACCGCTGCCCCTTTCATCTGATCGAAGAGGTCATATATTCGCGGCATCGGGTACCTATTTTTTGCTGTAGCATGGTTCAAGTCCCTGTAGTCTATACACAGTCGTAAGGATCCATCCTTCTTCTTTACAAAAATTACCGGTGCGCCCCAGGGCAAGACACTAGGCCTTATTATCCCTAAGTCCAGTAACTCTTTCAGCTGCATTTGCAATTCACAAAGTTCCGGCGCTGTCATCTGATACGGAGTTTTGGAAATTGGTTCTGCACCATGTTTTATCTCAATTGTAAAATCAATCTCCCTCTCAGGAGGTAACCCTGGTAACTCATTCGGGAAAAAATCTTGAAATTCTAACAATACTGGATACTGATCCAATGAGGGTCCCTTCCTTTCATTCACTGCTTCCACTACATAAAGTCGACACCCTTTCCTCAAGCATCTCTTAACATTCATAGTGGAAATAAAGTGTAATGACACCTTTCTCTGTACACCCTGGATCTCTATTGGTCTTCCTTAATCATCGACACAAAGCACCCTCTTTGCGAAACAATCTACCAAAGCTCGATGAGCTACTAACCAATCCATTCCAATGATTAGGTCATATTCCCCAAGAGCAGTGTCGTATACTTTCAACCTGGTAGTACACACTTCGAGGTCTACTATACAATTATCGACACTAGGTTCTACTATTTTTTTTCCCCCGAAGCCATCTCGACTTGTTTAAATTCATCGTGCTCGTAGGCTGCCAACCCACTCTTTTCTAATGCAGATGGTGAAATGAAACTATCCGTTGCACCAGAATCAAACAAAATCTTAACATTGATATGATTTAGCGTACCTGACGACTCCACCACCGTGGATTGATGTTCGTCCTAGCGGTTATTAACTGCTACGTAAATATGGTGGCTTCTACTTGCTCTCCCCATCGACGCCTTTCCTTCTCTATGCACGAACCCTGATTGTAACTCCGAAAAGTCCCGCTCATAATGGGATCCTTCGCATCTCCAATAGGCAATACGAGATTGAACCTGTGCATTGTTATGTGTCTATCTTTGAAATGAGTTCCTTCCCCTGGAACCCCTGCCCCTGCTCATTGTTCCCTGAGATGGTCGTGGTCCTGTCTGCACCGTTGGCGATGAACGGGATGCTGCACTCACTGCCATTGAAATCCCTGTAGCTACTATCCTTGACACGAATATGTTACCATAAGGCAGTAGCCTTGAGCCCCCTCCCCTAGGAAATGTCCTCGGGGCCTTTCCTACGAATCCAAGGCAATGCGGAAATGTCGATCTTGCACCCCCAGTCAAGTTCATATGTTCTTCCACGTAACACGCACTTTCCATCGCCTCCGCTACTGAAGACGGCTTCCACATCCTCACCATAGCTCTTATCCTAGGGTTCAATCCATAGATGAAGCGCTCTGCCTGTCGTTGGTCACTATCCATATACGACACATATTTGACCAGTTCCATAAACCTGATCTCATATTCTTCTACCATTTTGTTTCCCTGTACTAAGGCATGAAATGCCCCAACCTGTTGTTCCTCGTAGTACGCCGATAGATATTTCCTTCTAAACCTTTCCTCGAAAAGTTCCCAAGATACTGTGTCTGGGGTAAGGTGCAATTGTCTTTCCAGGTTGCTCCACCAGTTCAAGGCATTGTCCCTTAACTGAAAAATGGCGATATTTGCCTTTGAGTTGGATGCATAGTCCCTTAGGGAAAAACACCTGGTCATGCCTTCCAACCATGCTTCCACGCGTTCACTGGCGCGACCCCTGACAAACTCCAGAAGTTTGATCTTCTGCAATTCCCGCGTGATGTCTTCAGGTGGAGGTCCTCCCCCTGAATCCCTTGATGCTTCTGGATTACCCATTCCATATGGTGGGGGTTCTACTTCAGTCCCTGCCGATTGTCGCCCCTTTAAAGTCTCGTTGATGACTTCCAACGAGCGCAGTATGAGGGTGAATTCGGGTGATGGTGGTGGTGGCACTGGTGGCGTTGGTGGTGCTTGCGTTGACGCTTCCCTACCTCGACTTCCTTGAGTCCTGACCATCCTGTATGCTTTGACCTTCATCAACCAAAGTTGTCAGGGTGAGTTCCAGGATGTTTTAAATTGGTGCTACTAAACTTTAGAAATAGGGTTAGGCGTAAGTTTCCTTTATTTGTTTGTAAACATACATTACTCCATTAGGGGATTGGCTAGGTTAGGGTTAGGTTTAATAATCTAAGCTTCGTTTCTTCGCCCCTATGAAAACAACTATTGGTTTTCTGCCCTATAGCTATGTTAGCCTTGCGCCTCTATGCTTACGCTCCTAGTGCATATATTGCCTCCTTCCCGCTTGTCCTAGTCTGAGCCCTTTTAATTTACGCTTACAACTTGATTAAAAATGACTCCCGACCTTATGTTTATTAATTTAGGCCGATATGCGTACACCAGTGCTATGTACTTTTCGGCGTTAGTGTTGTTCTTAAGACGCCGCGTTGAGCACATACGTCCCTTTGTGGGCTCCTCCATTTATGTCTTTGGCGCTTGATATCTTGGCATGTGACCTGTATGGCTCTAAAAGGTGCTTGATAGCTTGGCATGTGGTCTTGGGTATGACAATTAAAATATTTAAATGTGAAATTATTTGTAAAAGAAACAACGCATGGCGCATTGGTAGGGCGGATTTTGTAAAGACTTTCACGGTGGAAGGAGGTTCGGGGTTCGATCCCCACGGACTCCATAAATTTTTTTTTAGCCCTATATTTCTCAAACTTAACTAATATTTTAATTAACTCTTAATAAAATTAATAAAGTTAATTAGTTTAATAGTTTATTTATTTTTACTTAATTTATTAATTAAACTTTATTAATTTCCTAAATTTATAATTTATTAGTTTATTAATATTTATTTCCATATATTATTTATTTATTATATCTATTTTTTTTTAAATTTATATCGTAAATAAAGAGAAATAAATACTATTATTTGCTAAATAATTAAAATAAACTGGACTTACCCAGCTACGTGCATTTTGCATGCACTCCACGTGTTAGTCCCACTTATTTCTGAAAATAATAAAAAAAAAGATGACCTTTTAACCCTAACTTTACTATTCCTCTTTCATTTGTTGTGGCTGTGCGAGGAGGCGTGAGGGAGCATGGCCGCCATGGTTAACCCTCTCCTCCATACTACCTGCAATGGGTGGGTGAATCTGCAGGCTTCTACATCAAGTGAATTTGGAGAGGAACTGTAATTGTTATTATTTACGTTTGCTTTCATAGCTACAATTTTCCTTTCATAACAATAGTTTTTAGTTTTTCTTGCGTCGTTCAATTCAAGAAGAAATAGGCAAGTATAGAGATAGAGTTGTACATATACATTTGATGTATTTTGAGTGTCAGGTTTGTATCCACATTGTGTATAGGGTGATCTGACAACAAAGTTTATTGAGTTGTATCCTTACAAATTTGGTGATGGTTTCAGGACTCAGGCCAAACCAAGACATGGGCGGAGCAGCAGCAGTAAAACCTGTGTCAAGAATAACCATATGCAGGGCACAGGAGTAGAAGCCATATCTTTTGAGCCCATGTCTTTTGGTGTTCTGAAAAAAAAACGTAAGGAGGGTATGATTTATATTTTTATATTTGAGAGGGATTGTACCATTCATTCATCTCTTTGGCAGTGTGGCCGAGTAATTTTTTTTTTTAGAGTCTCTTACGGTTATGGTCCTCCACAAGTTGCATCTTAAAGCTGAAATTGTGCAGGCCGGTAGATTTACATGGTTCTGAAGGGTGTTTGAAAGCAGTATTCATTGAGGTGATTTTCTTTGTCAAAACATTATACGAGAGGTTGGTTATTTATTCATCTGTTTGGTAGTGTCGTTGATTAGTTTTTTTTTTTGTATATTTCAGACAATTATATAAGATAAACTAACTTTTTTGATGAGGTATGGCATGGGCGCTAACTCAGGCCCCAGTCTCCAAGGCAGTATGGGTGCTACACTACCACTAGGAATCAATTTTGCAAGCTCAGGAAGTTATGGCGACACCTCTTCAGCAAGGAGATTAACTTACCATGATTCATTTGGAAATCCATAGAGGCACAAGTTCCCCTTGTTTGGGTCACCCTGTAGATAAAACTCCTCCACATCTCTTGTGAGCACTTTTATCAATCCATTTTTGCAGCTCTTGAAGTCTTTAAATACTCCTTCCACAATATTTTCATTCGCCTCCAGGCAAGTCCGCATTGATTCCACTAGCCTTAGGGTCTCATTGGGTATTATATCCCTTGGGTCTAAGAACAAACACCAAGCATTCATGGAAACCCTAGTCCGCTTAACACGTCCACTTCGTGGAAACCCTAATCTCTGGAATCTATTGTGTTAACTATTGGAGAAGGTAAAATGTAGACATGGACCAAGAAACCATAGTGGGAGACAAACTAACTATTTTCATTCCAAAGACCGTTGGCATTGAACATTTCTTGTGCAACAAATCTCGGATTGTGCAACGAAACAACTACAAGGAGTAACGTCCAACCCATTCTAGTCAACGTGATTTCTCTGCTTTCTCTCTCATCAAACCCTATGCTGGACTTCTCGTATCCTTTCAACACTTGTCCTCTTGCTTCTCTTCAATTGCTATCCCCCAACAGTCATCATCTCTTCATGCATTTACAGATGTTTTCAAACAGGATAGGCTGAAAACGTTTTTAATGCTTTTGGGTCAAAGGTGAAAAAAAAATTAGCGAGAAAGTGTGAGAGGAATTCGTAAGAGATGAGGGTTGAAATCATACAACTTTATAAGAGATATTCATGCGCATTTGTTGCCTTAACCTATGCAACTTCAGGGAAATGATTCAAGTGGTTTCCTATCTATATTACAAATATTATTATTGTATTGCAGGAATTGTTGGGAGCAGTCATGATTTTGATTGTTAGAAAAATATAACATTTCTCTGAGGAGACTCGATGTGTATGCAAGGGAAGATGGTTGTCTGGACCTCTCCCTGGCTGAGTTGAGATCTAAAGTATGCAAGCTTTTCCAATTCAATCCATATTTATAATTTTCCATTTTTTCTTTTATTATTCAGATATCTGATTTCACTATGTGCATACTTTTACTTACTGCAATTGTTTTTAACGGAATACAACGATTAGATGAGCACTTCTTTGCAAACTTGATATAAGAATCCACAGAGCATATTTGATATTTTAACCGGGAATTGTTGATTTTGGCTTCTTTGTTCAGATTTTATCCATACTGGTAACAACCCTAGTAGTTAACATTCGTAGTTAAAATTCGTATTGCATTTATTTTTATTTTATTTTTATCATTATTAAAATTTCTGTGTTTTGTGTGCAGGTTAAGCGGAGGGGAATTTGGCCCTTAAGGCTCTAGTGTTTCAACTACAGCTCTGATACCAAATGTAATGGCCCGATTTCAATTAACACTTAAAAATTCTACCTAATGTACAATAATTTCTACAAGGTTTATAAAGAAGAATAATTCCAAATTTTCTGAACACTTACGCATGTAAAATTTATCAATGAATAATAAATCTAATTAAACAATGGATAAATTGGAATTAAATACCTTAACTCTGATGTTTTTATCCACAACTTGTTGAACCTGATGCTGTTATCTGCAGCGTGCTTCCTTCCTTCTTCTTTAGAACACTACCCAAAACCGACCTCCCTGCCGACTAGTTAGCTCCTAGCCCTAGGATATCAACGGATATCCTAGCCCTCCGTGCCCAAAACCCCCAGCAACCCCGGTGCACTGTGTCAATTCCAATCACAAAATTCCTCCCTCTCTGCAATACTCAGAGCTCCCAAAATCCTTCTCCACTCCCATAGAATGATCCTCCCCTTCCACTCCTTTCCTTCCTTATCCCTCCTTCACCGACACTCCTGCCCCCATTAACTCCCTACCTAACTCCTTTATTACCCCTTATCCTCCCGTCGTTAACACCCTTATCCCTCCTTTATTACTTATCCTCATGTATTTAATAGGTTATCCCTTGTGGGATACGTAACCTAATTTAATATTATATCTTATTATCCACCATTAATTTAATACTTTATTAATTAATGAATTAATTAATAATTAAATTAATCATTAACCATCATGAACAACTATTTAATAATAATCAATTAGAAATGTTATTTTAAGACATAATTATAGTTTAGCTAATCTTTTAGGATTATATTATTAAATTAATTATACTTAATAATCAAGGGTCGATACAATAACTAGCCCTTTCTAGCCTATAAAAGAAGGGGTAGGGGTCCCATTTGGAAAGAGGAAAATCATAGCAAAGAAACTATACCCGATTTAGTATTCCCCTTTCCCCAACCTTTTGAAACTATTGTGTGACCATAAGTATATACAGAAGAAGTTGGAGCATAGTTGAAGAGGATCCCAAGACCAGATTTGAGGAGTAGTGGTCGATCTCACTATTGTAAGGTTACTCTTGTGAGATTAATAAAATAAGTACTTTTCCTGTCCTTCCATATGAGATCATCAATATTTAAATTTGATTATATTTTGATAGAATCTCTAACCCATTAATTTATAGATCATATGCATGTGGATTTATTTGTTTTTCTTTTATGAATGCAGGTCAGCATTGGGAGGAGAGTTGCAGTTAAGGAGTGACCAAGCATTAAAGGTATCGACATCAAACAAAAAAACTAAGGTATAGTAACTTGATCTCTTTAACCTTGTATTTGCATATGAATAATGGATTTTATGATTGGGATGTTGGTAATAAGTAGGATACTTTAGGTCATTTCTCCATGCATGATAAAACCCTTAATGCTAGTCCATAGGAGGGATTTCCCACCCACAACACCTATCCAAGATGATGCCTTTGGAATAATTCTCTCTAGTGGAAGGTAACCTAGTTTCCTTTTCTATGGTAGATTCAATAATTATTAGTTTTAGGTCCCCCAACTAGATGATATCTCCATCATAACTCTCAATGAAGGCATGAGATACCCCCTCATGATGTCCTCTAAATTTTTCCAATAAGGGAACCCAACTAGCCTTTTCAATTTTTTCTTTGCAATCTTGATACTCCTCTGTGTCTCTGTACATATTAAACACTAGTTCATTCCTGTTAACCCCCATGTCAACTTAAAGATGGGTTTTAAAACAAGTATGGGTAAGAGAACTTAAGCGATGGTTTGGTACTCGACGTAAAACTATGAGAACAGGGTGATGGAGGTAGGGTAATGAGATAGTAGGAGAGAATAAAGTGGTGTATAACATAAAAATGGATAATTAACGCTCATCTGGATGGAGAAGCCATCCAAAAGAGCATATATAATGAAATCGAGAGGAAAACAATCAATTCTTTGAAATGATAGCGAGGTAAGGAAGAAGTCAGAAATCATTCCTTAGGATCGTGTTCAGGGATAAGGTAATGATCATACCCACAAGTAACATCACATCCCTTTCTTACCGGTTTCCATAATGACTATGATGAATGTGGGTGATATGACCAAAACTCACCATTAGGTAGCATTCGACGTCATAAGATTGAACAACATGAGTTCATAGGAAGTGGTATAATCATAGTTTTGTCATCATACAGATGGGAATTTTTGACAAGATATGCCAAACTATATGATCACCTTATGAAGAGATTCATGTACATTATCATTGATTACGAACTGAGGGAAATCATGAAGAACGTCGAAAAATAATGATATTGAGGTTTAGTGAATCAAAATAACAAGGAAATATGAGGGTAACCATATATAAAATGAAAAATTCATGTGATTCTTAATAAAAAGGATTAAACATTGATTCCATACCTCTATTACCTGGAATGCATTTAAACCATTGAAGCAATATCAAATGTACAGAAATTTTACCAAAATCCCCTCATCAATATCAGAGAAAAAATTCAGTACTGGATCAACACAACACTATCATTTTAGTACCGGAATAGTATAGAGTATTTTTTAGTACCATATTGATGCAGAGAGATTTTTCAATACTGAACCAACATAAAGAGACTTTTCAATACTAGACCAACACAGAGAGACTTTTCAGTACCGGACCAACACCGAGAAAATTTTCAGTACTGGAATAACATAGAGAATCGATTTAGTGCCAGATGAACACAAAGAGACTTTTCCAGTAATGGACCAACACAAAGAATCGACTTAGTACCAGATGAACATAGAGAGAATTTTCCAGTACTAGATCAGAACACGAAGAGACTTTTCCATTACCGGATGAACTTTGGCAAAGTACTTGGAATCTTGTAGGTTTTTTCTTCACGTTTAAACATGTTCTGAGGGTCAATATGAAGTAGAAGTTGGTACTCACTAATATTTCATATGGATTTGTTCCTATGAATGAATCATGTTGAAAAGTTTTAAACAACACAATAGTACAGGAAAATCAGAATGAAATTTTGAAAATGTAGTGAAAGTATCATAAAATGAGGAAAAAGATCCAATGATTGGGTTCTAATCTCTGTAACAAGAAGGAAACTTTAGTTGGACATCCTCCTGTAGAGGTGGAGAACCTCCTCTTTTTGGAACCAGACAAACCACTACTTTCATTGCCACTCCCATTTTATTGAAAACAAGAACCTAACTATTGTTTTCTTGTGGATTTTTCTTGAGCCCAGATGAGTTAATGCTCATCGATATTTTCAGTTTTTAGGAGTTTGAAAAACTTAAAGAAAACTCCTTATATTTTTCTGTGGATTTTTCTCGAGCCCAGGTTAGTTAATGCTTGTCATTGTTTTCAATTTTTAGGAGTTTGAAAAACTTAAAGAAAACACCTTATATTGTCTTGTGGATTTTTATTGAGCCCAGGGCAGTTAATGCTCACCATTGTTTTCAATTTTTAAGAGTTTGAAAAACTTAAAGAAAATGCCTTCTGGATCCTTTCTCATGAGTAATATACCAGGTTTGGGTAAAGGAATAAACTCACCTTTGGCAGACGTCCTCCTTATTTCTTATCTACATGAGAACATAATCATCTTATGCCTTTTGTTAGTAACACCAAGGGAAAAAAAATCACTATCTAACACACACCTATATACATATATGTATAAAATTAAATCAAATCACACAGCAACAACATACAATGGTGGTTCAACAGGATGGGAACCCCTCTTGCTTACTAATTGCATTTCATAATTTTGAATAACTTGTTTGATGAAATCCTCTTTAGACAAAGGCTTATGATATACATTCAATCGATGTTGATTCACAATAAAGGAGGTATGATCTTCACCAATAGTCTTTATCTTCACTAAACCATTGCCATAAACTGTGTCTACTTCATAAGGTCCCATCCATTGAGTGGACAATTTACCTTTGAAACTCTTGAACCATGTATCATATAAAAGGGCCAAATCACCAGGATGAAAAGATTACTTCTTGATATACTTGTCATTCCATTTAGTACTTTTTTCTTGAATAAGTGTAGTCCTCTACAGAGCATCTTGTCTGATTTCATCAAGTTCATTTAGATCCAATATCCTCTGTTTCTGGGCTTCATCCAAATCCATTCCCAAATGCATAACAGTGCTGAAAGTTTTTACTTGAAATTCTATGGGAAGCAACGCATGCTTCCCATACACTAATTCATAAGGTGTATGGCCTGTTGTGTTTCTCCAAGTTGTTCTATAGGCCCATAAGGATTTAGGAAGCCGATCCACCCAATCTTTATGGTGTAGTTGAAATTTCTTGGTAAGTATATCCTATATCACTTTGTTGGTTGATTTCACTTCTTTGTTTGTTTGGGGGTGATAAGATGAGGATTTTATATTTTTAATTTGATATTGTTCAGTAATGGCTTTGACCATATTTGAAGTAAATTGGGTTCCTTGGTCTATCACTATTTTTCGAGGCACACCAAAATGAGTAAAAATGTCTTCAAATAGAAAATCAACAACTGATTTTTCATTTGCATGGTACAAATCTTTATCCTCTACCCATTTAGTCACATAATCGGTATAGACCAGAATATACTTTCTTCTTCTAGACATGGGGTTAATAGGGCCTACAAAGTCCAAATCCCATTTCTCAAATGGTTCAACTACTACCTGAGCTTGGAGAGGCATCTCATCACTTGTAGTTGCTTTCCCCATCCTCTGACAATTATCACAACTGGCCACATATTTCTTTGCATCCCTGAAAATGGTTGGCCAATAATATCCTATCTACAGTATTTTGTACGCTTTCCTCTTATCAACAAAATGGCCTCCACATGGGGCATCATGGAGGGATTTTAAGATATCATACATCTCATCCTCTCATACACATATTCTAATCACCAAATCAGGTCATGTACAGTATAGACAATCATCATGCCACATATAATTTGCGCTCAATTGAATAATCCTCTATTTTCCTTGGATGAACAAACTATGAGGTAATTTCCCTATTACAAGATAGTTTTACACATATGCATACCAAGGAATGTAAGTAGAAATAGAAAAAGGAATTTCATTTGGAGAATTGTCATCCACTGGTGCATTATCACCTATATGAATGAGTCTAGATAGGAAATCAACAAGAAGGCTATCTTTTCCAAGTTTGTCAATGATAGTAATATTGAATTCTCGCAATAGTAGCAACCATCTAGTAACTATAGAATTTTTCACAGGATTATTCATTAAAAATCTAATAGATGAGTGGTCTATGTGTACAAAAACATCATACTCTGTTATGTAGTGTCTGAATTTATTAATGACATCAACCACTAATAATAATTCCTTTTCAGTGATGGTGTAATCCACTTCAGTAGGGGAGATATTTTTGTTGACAAAGTAGATAGCATAGGGGAGTTGGTTTTCTCTTTGTCCTAGAATGACTCCCAAAGAAGTATCTAAGGCATCGATGCAAATATGAAAGGGAAGAGACCAATTCGGTCCTCTTAACACAGGGGCATTGGAAATCTTTTTCTTTAAATTTTCAAAAGAAATATTACATTGCTCATTCCAATGGAATTCATCCTCCTTTTCTAATAATTTGAATAGTGGTGCAGCCAAGCTTGTAAAATTTTGAATGAATCTCCTGTAATATACAACATTCCCTAAGAATATTATGACATTTTTTTGTGAGATATAGATTATGATTTGAGAAATAATGTCAATTTTAGCAGGATCTACCCTTATGTTGGTACCAAAAATATGATGACCCAAGACAATTGCTTTAGTGAGCATCAATCTATATTTTACATGGTTGAGGGAGAGATTAGTCTCTTTGCACTTGATCAATACTTTCTCCAAATTTTCTAATGCTTGTTTAAAATCATCCCCATATACTATGAATTCATCCATATAGACTTGTACACAGTCATGGGTTAAATCAGAAAAAATAGCTAGGACAACACTCTAAAAGGTGGAAAGGGAATTACACAACCCAAAGGGAAGAACCATATAAGCATATGTACCACATGGGAAAGTGAATGTGGTTTTCTCTTGATATTCAGGGTAAACTTGGATCTGATTATACCCACTAAACCCATCTAGGAAAGAAAAGTACATCTTCTCAAACAAGGTGTCCAAGATTTGGTCTATGAAAGGTAAGGGAAAACAATCTCTATAGGTAGCCTTGCTCATCTCCCTGAAGTCCACACAAATTATCCATTTTTCATTCTTCTTGGGGACAATGACTATTGGAGACACCCATTTTCTATCTAAAATACGATAAATGAAATTGACATGTAAGAGTTTTTGGAACTCTTCTTTCACTATGTCTTATTCATTTTTCTTTGGGGATGCCTAATAGTTATGATTTGATCATTGGTGTAAATATGGTGTATATGGGTATCAAACTAAATTCCTTTCATATTAGAGTAATCCCATACAAAAGCACCAGACTGTCCTTGGATCATTTGGATCATTTTTTGTTGTTGATCTGATTCTAGGCCAGAATTTATATGCAGGTATTTCCCAGGACTGATTTCAATAGTTCATACATTTGACTTCTCTTATCCACTTATTTTTTATATAGTAAATAATGTAGAAGTGGAGGGATGCCAAACCTCCTGAAAATCAGAGAAGAAAATATGTGTGAATTATGGAAAATATTGAGGATACTCAATGCATTCTGTATTGGCTAAAAATAGGCTTAAAATATGTTCTTCAGTTTGTTCTTGAACTCCCTTTTCTTTCTAAAGTGTTAACAAGAGTTGAGAATAGTTCTCCTCCCCATAGGTATTCTCTATCCATACAAGAACTTCAGTGGTTGGTTGGGTAGGAGGAAAGAGAACAATTTTCTAACTGTGGGTTCCATTAGAAATTGTCATCTCCCCAGACCGACAACTAAAAAATGAATCAGCAGTGGCCAACCAAGGTCGACCAAGCACAACTAGATGCCCATGTTTTGAGGATTTTGAATGAATTACCAAGAATTCCAAAGGATACTCCCAAGAGGCTAAGGTAATTGTTACATCATCTAGGCTTCATGTTGGGCTGATGGATGATTTGTCTACCAATTCCAACAAGGTCTGTGTTTGCCTTAAGGGATTTAGTTGCATCTTACGCATAGTTTCAATAGTCATAACATTTATTGTTTCTCCTAGATCGATAATGGTATTTGAAAAATAAATACCATTCATTTATACAGTCACCACTGGGTTTCCTAGTTCATTATATTTGGATGGAATTTCTAATATAAATTTTGATAGTTATACAACCACTTGTATGACAGGAGGTTCCTTCCTCTTCCTTTCAAGATTTTTTATGCAAAGATCCCTTATAATTTTAGCATAGATAGGAATATATTTAATGGCTTGGAGTAGGGTATTATTTACACATACAATCCTTATTTTATCTTCTAAATCATGTCCTAGAGGTACCTTAGGTTTCTTCACAAGTAGCCTTCCTAGTTAGGGTGGAGGATTAGCTTCCTGAGGTATTTTTGATTGTTGAGGAGTTCGAGGGGGAATTTCCTCTTGTACAAGGATGTATTATTCTTAATTGG
Organism: Picea glauca; assembly: GCA_000966675.3. Classification (NCBI taxonomy): domain Eukaryota; kingdom Viridiplantae; phylum Streptophyta; class Pinopsida; order Pinales; family Pinaceae; genus Picea; species Picea glauca. Next base: position 75,064 of record JZKD02S0236578.1, read on the forward strand.
ATTGGCCATCTATATGTTCTTATTCTCTAATAACCATTGTATAATTTGGCTTATTCAATAATTTCCAAGATCTGAATTGAATTTCATTTAGTGAAGTAGGATTTATTACATAAGTTGGGAAAGTCTGTACTTCAAGGTTCTGTGCAGGTTGAGTAGTTATATTGTTTGGATTAGGGATGGGTTTTGTAGGAATAGGGGTAGGTCGATGGGGGTTTAGATTAGGTGAATCTTACATTTGTTGTTGTTGATTTAGGTTCAAAGGCAAGGTGATTTGTTTTGTAGCTCAGAAGGTGGAAGTAAAGAAGGTGGATTAAATGATGGTAACAACTAAGAGATATTTGAAGGATATTGTTGGTAAGTAGGAAGAGTTGGTGGTTGAAAAGGAACATTACCATATGCAAGGATTCTCCATCCTTGTTTCCAGGGTTGTACTTTTGGTTGTTGATGTGTCCATTGAGAATAAGGAATTGGAGGAATCCATTGGTGTTGTGGGTATTGTGTGGTAGGGTTGTAAAATATGTTAGGATTTTGTTGTATCCATGCTATCTTGGGGGGATATGATGTTTCCCGAAGTTCTCCCCCTCCTTTGAAAATGTATTTTGTCTAGGTAAATAAGGGAACTCATTGGTAGGGTGATATTTTGTACAAAGGCCACAAATTTCAATAACATTCATAGGAAATTCTTTTTCAAGGTGCTTATTCCTGCACCGAGGACAAAAAATTGCTAAAGTAGCATTTTCTTCTAGTTTTTTTTTTTTTTCATAGTGTCTAACTAGACATGGATTGTATTTAGGATGTATGTTTTGAAGTTTTCAAGCAGGTTCCCTAATTATATCCTTGTAACACCTCCTGGAGTAGGTTTGATAGTTCTTCTTATAGGATCCCTTACACTTTTTACTATTTTGTCTTGGCTACGAGAGTACCTTTTATAGTACTTTGCAGTGTCTACAAATGGCTTCTGATATACATTCTGAGAAATCATGAGGTTTAGTAAATCAATACAATCATCCATTATACCCTTTAGGAATATGGTCCTAACTTTGGTTGTGCCTAAGGAAAATTGTTTCATCTTTTGATAGTTATATAGGAACCTTTCTAGGTAATCTTCCAAACTTTCCTCCTCAAACTGTTGCATTTTAAATATGCCATTCCTAGCATCCCTAGGTCTGCAATAGTCTTGATATTTCTAGAGGAAGGTATCCTTCATACCATCTCAAGATAATATAGTGTGTTCTCATATGCTCATAAACCACCTTATTGTTGAGTCTTCAAGTGTGGCTGGAAATATTTTTAGTTTTTGTGCACTATCAATGTAATTATAACTCCTACATAGTATATGAAATTCAAACAAAAATGAATCTGGATTTTCTGTTGACATACCATGGAAGTGAGGTAGTGATGAGAACAAAATATTATTCATAGAAACATCAAGAGAAATATTATTCATAGAAACATCTCTAGTAATGTTTAATATTGGGAATCCAAATGTCTCTGTTTCATTGTTTTCATTTCCCTCTTCATCCACCATATCTCCAAATAACACGTTGTAAGTTGTTAGTGATATCTCCCCACTAAGTGATGGTTCAACCACTGGTTTGGTTGGTATATCCAACTATTCCAATATTTTGTGTGTTGCTCCAATGGCAAATTCATCCTCTTCTACCACTATCTCTGTCTCTTTTCCATCTCTTCATTCTGATTGGGTCGCCAGTGCTTCCCTTCTTTCTTGTTGTACTATGTTTTAAATCTAAACAATAGCTTTAGATTTGGGACCTTTGGTTGTGGTTTCAATTACTTCCTTTTAACTCTCCCCTTTGAGGATTTTTCCTACACAAACATTATTAGAGTTAGTATGGGGGGTTTTCTTGATTTTTCTGTAACTTTGGGGGGGGGAGTTCTTGGATTTTCTACAATTTTAGATGTAATAAATCTACCTTTTCTATCTCTACATTTATGCATAAAAATTTATCTAAATACTAACTCACACAAAATTCAACTACTAAAGGTAAGAGGACAACCTAACTTCAGAGAAACCCCACTAAAGTGGATACGTGGGCTCTTCTCTCACGTATTACCATCTTCTCCCCACCCTGAAGTCTCCCTTAAAACCACTCCAAAAACATAGAATAAATCTAATGAAAAACACTACCTATTATTGTTTACAACTCCCCGGCAATGACGCCAAAATGTTGGTGCAATTATATGTTCAATAAATTGCAATCATTAAATATGTCAATCTAGTTTCGTAATCAATAGAGTTGATGTATTGTATGTATCGATAACATATAATTGTCTATGTCTGTTGATTATAGTCTATGTAATAAACCACTTTTGAAACTAAATACTCTATTTCATACCTTTCAAATAACACTCCACTCACACAATTCAAAATTCAGAAAGAAAAATTGATCAACAAATGTATAATTCAGAATTCTTTCTCAGGGGATGGATATACTCATTGTTGTCTCATGAAAGATAGATATGAACTATGATTCTATCTCTTGGGACAACCACACAAACACCAATTAACATTCTAGAAACTTAATCGAGCTTAAAATAACTACCAGGTAGGGTAAAAACACTCCATTATAAGTGCATGTATGGTGAGAGATGGAGGTCTTAATTGTACCTGTATATGCAAAGTGTAACCTAATAAATTCTGGAAAAGAAAGCTAAGTATGGTAGAATTCTCCATTACAGGATCATGTATGGTGAAATATGGATATCCAACCCATCCTTAGATTTGCAGAATGAAAACAACACTACAACATTTGTTTAGACAAAACATTAAAACACTTAAATTGAATAATTGTTCTCACATACTCCCACAAAGATGTCAAATCATTACTCAGAGATATCACACACACAACTCTCTCTTATTAAAAATTACCATACATCCAACCAACCTGCTGCTAAATGCATCATTGAAACATACAAGAGAAGGAATTAAATGTTTTAATCAAAACATGAAAATACTCTGTTCACATACACACACACAGAAAATCAAAATCATATTCACAATTAATTACAAATATACTTACCTTAGTTGGGTTGGTGGGACCTTTCCATACCAACAAGGTAGCTCTTAAGAACAAATACAGTATAGAGGATGTAAATGAAAACATATAATCTATAAACAAAAATTATATCATTGCTTCATAAAAATGGAGGTACAATCCACAGTCGCTCCAGAACCAAAATTACAACATAACTGTGTTTTTTATTTCTCTCTATATCCTATCATATACAAGGCTCTCTATTTTTTAAAGAGAAGCAATTGTTACAATCCAAGTATGAAGATAACATCAAATATTTGTATAATTATTACAATTGGATTATAAATCGATTTTTAAGGAAACAATTTCATCCTCATGACATGAAGTGCATGAGTGATGAAATGTATCGTGACCTCCAATGAGCAGAGAATGTTTGAACCAACAAAATTCCTTGAACTCATCGAGAACAATCTTGTTCCAACAACCAAGACTGGGAATTTAGAATAGGTACCAGATGCGCACAAATGCATAACTTGGTACCAAACACACACAGTCATACAAGTCAGTACCGGACGAGCGTAACAATTGGTACCGAATGCACACAGGCATACAAGTCAGTACTGGATGAGTGTAAAAAATGGGTATGCGACGATCTTAACAATGGGTACTAGATGATCTCAACAATGAGTATCAGACGATATCAACAATGCGTACCGGATAATCTTAGCAATGGGAATTGTTATCATGAAGTCTACTTGAACCATCCAATTAATTAGAAATTTCTTTGAACATCAAATATTCAATCCTAATTATTAATAAATCACCATAAATTATGATTAAACATTAGTTACCTCATGGGTATGAAATATTTTTTTAAAGGGCATGTCTGATGAGGAAACTAGGCAGAAAGTGCATTGATATTAGGCAAAATTGTCAATATATGGGCAAGATAAGGAAATTGGAGGTGAAAAAAAGGAGGCTCAACATGTGGATTATAGAATTTATTTTTGTGCACTTTTTAAAGTATAAAAATAAAAATTTCAATACATTCTTTCATAGTGAATGATATAAACTAGATACTAGGTAAACTAAAAAGAACCATACATCATTTTATGTTTTCCACGTGGATGGCTAGTTGAAGAAATTGCACTCTTAGATAGATTTTTTTCACCAATAATAAATCAATTGTTGGGACTAGGAACCATCTTAGTCACCTCTAGGTATGCTCTTTCCCTCACACTCTCTTGAGTGATCTTGGGGAATAAGAAATGAGTTTCCAAGTGTGTTCCATCTCCCTTTTTCTCACAAATCATATTAACAAGTTAAGTGAGGCCAAAGCCTCTTCGACACCTCATAGATTGATTTGCAATAAGGAACTAACAAATATGTAAAGGACCCATACATGTCCACATTGCTACAAAACTAGGTTTAGTATTTTGAATTTTGCAAGGATTTATCAAAACATTTAGTAATTAATAACAAGACAAGTAAAGGACCCCACAACATCTATATGCTTCCATATTACACATAAACTAATAAAATATTTTTTCACACTTACATCTTTACACACAAAATCACTTTTCACACATCAAAAGGCCTCTATCAGATCCCTTACATCAAAGTATACTCTCCTCCCTTCTCTCATAAGTGATCTAGGAGGATCAAAAAGACTTAAGAGTTCTATAGAACCTTTTAAGAACACTATTAATCAAACAATGTTGCTCTAGGACCCCAATATCACATACTTGTTCACAAAAAATAAACCATAAGGAGGTTAGTAAAATCCTCCACGGGAGGGAACAAAAGAACATTTTATTTTAATTTAGGATTTCAGGGATAGGTATCTAAAGAAATCCCTGTTATCTCTTTTCATCTTGAGACTTAGTGGGTTAAAAATTAGAGAACTTAAAATCCTCCTAGTCAAATGTTCCAAAACCATAACGTAGGGAGATACCTGTGAAGGGGCAAGTGCCAAGATATGATTGTTTCTATTAGAAAAGCAGGATAAAAAAAGAAATAAAATAAAACAAATGAGGAAATAAAACACAGAAGCTACATAATACAATAGAGATACAGATATACGTGTTTTACCCAGTGTGGGCTATGTCCACCAGAGAAATTACCAAGCCCTTCCTTTATTATTATCCAACAAATGAAGGGATACAACCTACAACAAACTTGTTGTAAATTTCTCTTATTTCTCTCACAGTCTCCTCTCTCAGAATACAATATTCACTATGATACATAGCCGCAATACATTTCCCTCATAAAAAAAGGTTGCCTTCTAGGGAAAAAAACCCTAACACAACTTCTACCATTAGATCCACGACCTTATAATGAACAGTCCATATTTACAATGAAATTAAAATATACATTTACAAGCCAATTTTTCCTTCGGGGACTTCACCCTCAAACACCCCCTACACTCCCCTACATGGATGAGTGTACATTCTTCTAGGGTGAAAAGTCTTCATTGGGTATAAACACGGCTGAAAATAAAGACCTCTAAATCAGGAAGATAATCAGGCTACACAACCAACAATCTCCCACTTGGAGACTGATCTCAACAACTCCACCGCTATTGTATCTGCTGGACTATGATCATTATTGGACCTAGAAAATTTATCATCTTCACCTTCATGCTTGAAGACCAACTAAAACTAAGCAAGAACTCAGTTTCTCCCTAGTTACTCCCTTTGTTAACATGTCTGCAGGATTTTGTCTAGTGTGTATATTTTCCAACTTCAAATTTCCATCTTCCAAGATGGATTGTATGAAATGGTACCTCAGTTGTATATTCTTAGTATACAAATATAAGGCTAAGTTATTTTCAATATGAATGGCACTCTCACTGTCACAGTACAACCTTCTATTCTCCTTCTTCTTTCCCAATTCCTCCATAAACCTTTGTAACCAAATCATTCTTTTACTAGCCTCTGTAGCAACAACATACTTTTCTTTTGTTGTTTAAATTGCAACAACCTTTTGTAGTTTCAAAATCCAACTGTTGTTCCACCTAGAGTAAAAACATACCTTGTGGTGCTCCTCTTGCTATCTTTATCACCTGTCATATTTGAATTAACATATCCTTGTAAAAAAGTGTTTGAACCTCCAAAACATAATGCATGAGTAGAAGTACCTCTCAAATACTTGAGAATCCACTTTACTGTCTCCCAATGTTGTTTACCTAGATTGTTCATATACCTGCTCACAACTCCCACTACATGTGCAATATCTGGTCTTGTGCAAACCATTGCATAAATTAAGCTGCCAATTGATGATGTATAAGGGACCCTAGACATGTATTCTATCTCCTCCTATGTCTTGGGACACTTTACTTAGTTAATTTTAAATGGATGGCCAAAGGTGTACTAATTGGTTTTTCATTCTACATTCTAAACCTCTCCAACACCTTCTCTATGTATTCACCCTGAGACAATGTCAATTTGAAATTTTCCCCATCTCTTGTTATTATCATACCAAGTATTTTATTTGCAACACCCAAATCCTTCATCGCAAATGAATTAGATAATTTATTCTTGAGCACATTTATATCCTACATATTATACCTTGCAACAAGCATGTCATCTACATACAATAGCAATATAATATAGCTTCCATTTTCTAGCTTTTTAAAATAAACACAGTGATCATAATGACATCTACTATAACCCCATTCTATCATAAACTTGTCAAACTTCAAATACCATTGCCTTGGATCTTTCTTTAGGCCATACAAGATCTTCTTCAACCTGCATACCAAATTCTCCTTCACTTTGACCTCATACCCCTGTGGTTGTTGCATATAAATATCTTCCTCCAAACCCCCATGGAGAAAAGTTGTTTTTACATCTAAATATTCAAGATGAAAATATTATACTTCCACAAGACTTAAAATAGTCCCGATTGAAGTAATTTTAACAACAGGAGAAAATATTTCATCAAAATCTATACCTTTCATTTGTGCAAACCCCTTTACAACAAGTCTAGACTTGTACTAATTTTTTCCTCCATCTTCTTCCTTCAACTTGTAAACCTATTTATTCTGCAATGCTCTTTTTCCTGCAGGAAACTGAACCAAGTCCCAAGTATTATTATTTCCCAAGGAATCCATTTCCTCTTTCATGCCTTTCTCCCACTTCTTTTTGGTGTCTACCTGCATTGCCTCTTCATAACATTCTGGTTCACCAGAATCAATCAACAATAAATAATACAATGAAGGAGAGTGTTGTTCAGAGGCCCTACTTAACCTGGTAGATATTCTAACAACACTTGCAGGAGTTTGAGTTACATGTTTCTCCTGTTGTTGTACATTTTGATTTTCTGGTTCCTTTGAAATTTATTTTTTAGTGATCTCATCAAGCATTATGTATTCTGGTTTTTCTTTTTCCTATTTCTTTCCCTGCAATTGATCTTTGTACATGACCTTCTCATTGAATATGACATATATAATCCTAACGATTTTGTTATTTTCATAATCCCATAAGAGATAACCAAAATCGTTAACACCATATCCAATAAAGGTACACTTCTTGGATTTTGCCTCAAGATTTGTTCTAATTTCTTTATCAATATGGACAAATGCTTCATGACCAAAAGTCTTCAAAAAAGAATAGTTTACCTTTTTAACTATCCATTCCTCCTTTGGAATTCTACCATCCAAAGAGATTGAAGGTCCTCTGTTTATTAAGTAAACAACAATATCTACAACATCTGCCCAGAACTATAAGGGAAAACCATCATTCAATCTCATACTCCTTACATGCTCCATGATTGTCCCGTTCATCCTTTCTAACAAACCATTTTCTTGTGGTGTTCTTGGAACTGTCTTCTCTCTACGAATCCCATGGTATGAACAGTAATCATCAAACTTATTTCTGCAATATTCACCTCCATTATTTTATCTAAGACACTTCAACCTTTTTCCTATCTCATTCTCAACCAAATCTTTCCATTTCTTAAAAGTATAAAAAACATCAGATTTTTGTCGAATGCAATAAACCCAAGTTTTTATAGTTGCGTCATCAATAAAACTAACATAATACTGAGAGACACAAAGAGATGAAACATGAGTTGGTCCCCATACATCTGTATGCACAAGCTCTAACCTTTCACTCTTCTTTTCTTTTCCGACTTTGAGAAATCTGACTCTCTTTTGTTTTCCATAAACACAATGCTCACAGAAGTCGAAATCATTTTTTTTAAGATCTAGCAACAAATTTATTTTGTGAAGTATCTGCATTCCATTCTCACTCATGTGTCCAATCCTATGATGCCACAGTGTTGTATCCATTACTGTAGAAGCTAAAGAGATAGAAGATTCAATATTACTTGTACATAAATACAATGTGCCTACCTTCTCTCCTTTTGCTATCAACAATGATCATTTGGTGACCTTCCACACCTTATCTGTAAATATGGATATACAACCTTCACTTGCCAATTGTCCTATTGAACTTAGATTTTTCCTTAGATATGGAACATGTCTTACCTCTTTCAACAACCATTGGTTTCCATTGCTTTGATTTATTTTTAACTTTCCCATTCCAACAATTTTTCATGGTGCATCATCACCCAAATGAACCTGTCCAAAATAACCTTGAACATAATCTAGAAAAATTTTCCTATGGGGTGTGGCATGAAATGAAGCCCCTGAATATACCACCTAAGACTCAGAGATATTATCTATAGAAAGAATCAAAGCATCTTGTAACATATCACATGTTACATTTGCTTCTTGATTTTTCTCCTGATGTCCATCTCTTTGTTTCTTTGGAGCTCTGCAGCCTTTCTTCAAGTGTCCTTTCCTCCCACAATTCCAACACTTTATATTTCCAATTTTGGATTTGGATATACCCTTCCTAGAATTCTTATGGTTCCCTGAGCCCTTTCCTCTATCCTTTTGTCTTCCCCTATTCTTCATGTTCAATGCATTACCTGATGTCTCACCTATGATTTTCCATCGCATTTACTCACTAAGGATAACACCAACAACATCATCAAATTTTAAATTATTTGAACCAGAGACAGAGTTACTTACATCTAGGACCAAACCATTCCATCTTTCTGGCAATGAGCACAAGATTAGAAGAGCCCTGACCTCATCATCAAAGTCCACTTTTATAGTTTTAGTTGATTAGTAACTGTATTAAATTCATTTAAATGATTTTCAACAGACCCACCTTCTGACATCTTCATATTAAATAATCTCTTCATTAGAATTACCTTACTGGATGCCGAGGTTTTTTCATACAATTTATCCAATGCATCCTTCAAATCCATCATTGTCTTTTCTTTCGAAATATTGAAAGCCATCGACGCTGCCAGGCTCAGCTGTATCGTTCCTAGAGCCTTTTTGTCAAGAATCTCCCATTCTTCATCCTTCATAGTCGTCGACTTATTTTATATTACACCCAATGGTAGGAATATATCCTTCTAATATAAATAATATTCCATCTGCATCTTCTATAACTATTAGTTTTGGCTGTTAAATTTCTCGACCCTAAACTTTCCATCTTCCACCATTGCTCCCACTTGAACCGAGAACACTCTTTTCCTATGAGTTACCTTTCTCTTTGATACCAGTTTTTAGAAAAATATGATCACAGAGCAATAAAATAAAACAAATACGGAAATAAAACACAAAATATACACAATACAATAGAGACACATACATATGTGGTTCACCTAGTGTGGGTACATCCACCAGAAAAATTTCCAAGTCCTTCCTTTATTATTATCTAGCAAATGAAGGGATACAACCTACAACAAACCCACTATAACTTCCTCTTCTTTCTCTCACAGTCTCCTCTCTCAGAATACAATATCTGCTATGATACATAGTTGCAATACATTTCCCTCATAAAAGAGAGTTTCCTTCTAGGGAAAAAAGCCCTAAAATAACTTCTACCATTAGATCTGTGACCTTATAATGAACGGTCCAGATTTACAATGAAATTACAATATACATTTACAAGGCAATTTTTCCTTCGGGGCTTCGCCCCCAAACCCCCACTGGGGGGCCACTTTTCCCAGGACCTCGAAGGGGGGTTAACCCCCTCCCTTCACTCCCCCACGTGGATGAGTGTACATTCTTTTCAGGTGTAAAGTCTTCATGGGGTATAAACACGGTTGAAAATAAAGACCTCTAAATCATGAAGATAATCAGGCTACACAACCAACAGTTTTGTGAATTCCATATTGATCCACCCACCTCTTTTGATTTTTCCTAGCCCATGACCTCATTTTGAGGATGAGAGTCCCCTGTTGCACTTGCTGAGGTAACCTAGTGGAAAAAACCTAGTATTTTCTACACATGTAGCAATTGTGGACTGCAAGTGCATCCAAGTCATATTTTGTGTGGATATTGGGAAACATCACCACATATTTTCGGATATACCCCCCTTTCCCCTCATTATAAATGAATTTTCATACCTTCACTAGTTCCTCTTATGGTGGATTCATGCCCCATTATTCAGTTCTTTTAGAAGGCCTATTGTTATTTCAGAGGAAAGATGCCATGTCTATATGACACATGCATATTTTTATTGTTCCCCATCAAAATAAACCTACCCAACCAATATATTTTATTAAAGTTGTTTTGTATGTGTTATTTCATTTCTAATCATATACAATTGTTAGTTATTTTGTTAGAGTAGGCCAGATTTCGTATTTGCACTTGTTATCTTCCCTTTCTCCTCGCTCAAAAATCACATACCTTGTTCGCTAGTCCTGAATCATAGGGGACCCAAAAGCTCCTCGACGTTATAGACACTTTCTTGGACTCCCACCAATATTGGGAGGTATTCTTAGTTTTTCATAATCATCAGTTCAACCTCCCTGCTCACCTTTGAGTACAACGATTCTTGGTTCATCTCTACTTGGTTCTACCTTTTTTGACACAACCATACCCAACAACCCTTCCAATAGCCCTTCCTCTTCAAGAATAGGGTCTCAAACATCACATACAATGGCCATGACAACACCCAACTTACCATACTTGGATTCATTGAATCTTCCAAATTTAACTAAAATTTCGAATGATCCCATTCTACATGATTAAACGTAGCCAAGCATTCCTTCCATGCTTCGATCAGACATTCCCAAGTTTGATGAAAAACTGGGAGAAGAATTGTCCAACCATGTTATGAAAATTCATCTCTGGCTCTCATACAACAACATCACTCATGATTCCATTTGGTTACAACTATTTCAAACAAACCTAATCGATAATTTTGCAAAATGGCATGTAGACAAAAAATCAGGGCCCCATACGACATTTGAATCTTTGACCAGATATTTTTTTATCTTTCTTTCAGATCCCTTTGTGACATGATATAGGCTTAGAAATTCTCTTCGAATTTTTCCAATCTATGTCCACACATATCATGGATCATATCCATGAATGGTGTAGAAGGTGAATCTTATGTAAAATCGAGAGTACTCCCAAACAAAAGTTAGACTTGTTTATAAAATCATTATTCCTCATTATCACAAAGGATGTGGTCACCACCATGCCCCAAAATGAATATGAAGCCATCACCAAGGCCCAAAAAATTGATTTGATATACTATCAATCATGATACCTATACAAATTCCTCCTATATTCTATTTCCCCCTACCAATAGGTCAAGAAATACTCAGAGCATTGCATTCCATTGATGGGATGATTGGGTCCTTAACCAAGTTCAACCCTTTTGGTCAACCCATACCTCCTTATTATACTAACCTAAATATAAACCTTCATGGAGGGACCATATATTTTACCCCTCCAATAGGTACACCATATATACCCAGTTCCACATTTCCAACCCCTCCTCCTTAAATACTTTTGGTATACCACCCTACGCTACCCACAAATGTTGTACACCAATCAAGTACACCAACCTAGGGATAAGTGAAAGTGCTATCATACAACCAAAGTGTTGTATGAGGAACATCAACATACTATATCCCGTATGGACCTCCCCAATAGAATAATCCATACTATCCTTTTCTCGGTTCCCCTTAGCCTACCACTCTGCCACCACAATGGAAGCAACATGCATGGGTCAACTTTGTTCAACCTCACCCCATGCAACAAGTTCAAGAGTTTGAACATATTAATATGGTAAATATGACTACTCAATCAAATAATTCTAAAATGAAATGTAAGAATAAAACCAATGCAAACCCAAGGTAGGGTGAAACCCTCAAGAACAAAATCATCCAGCAGGGAGATATCCTAACCATAGTAAGAAAAACCTGAACAAGAGAAACAAAAATGGACAACAACACCAAGGAAAGAATAATAACCTCGGAAAGAAATTCCCTTACACATTATGTGGTGAATATGGAAATTACACTCAACATTTTCCCAATATCACTAACTAAAAGAAAATGAAGGATTCCATGAATGTGTAGAGACCCCATGCCCCATTGGGAACCCCACAAGTTTCAAAAAACTACCTTCGACCCCAAACACCAATGGTTCTAGAGAACGCTATCCATCATCAATTAGTGATCACCACACAACGGTAAGTGGTTCCCCCTGTTAGCGTCGGAAGTCACTCCTAGATTGCAGTAGGAGCAGAGCCCGACACCCATCAGTTTAATGTCATGATTTGTTTATAAAGGGGTGATCAAATGGAAGTAAACTCAGAACAATATCGTCTCAACTATGAAATTAGTCCAGGCATGCATGGGCGAGTGAGGTATTAGATAAACTTCAAATAGTGAGTCGTAATAAGGGTGAGTAGGGGGAAGACTTGCATAAGAAGAGTGCAGGGGTCTGTTATAAACATCAGGTTTCTAACAGACTATGAGAGGAAGCATCTAAAGGCAAGATCCTCTTACATCCAAATGCAGAAAACTAGGGAATACAATAATGCAATGGTATATCCTTTATCATAGAATAACTGCAACAACTCATGCGAATCAGTCGATCATGAACTCTCTAGTATAAGACGAAAACATAGACGGAGCAGGAAAACTATTTGTCATAAAACAAGAAATCTCAAACACAGATGCATAACCATAGAACTAGAATGATCATTAAAACTTTACAGTCGAGAGCTTTGCTCTACCATCGATAGATACCAAAATGGTGAAAACGCCTTCATATACTCAAGAAAACAACAACAAAAAAAATTGAGACGCTGCATTAAACACATTGCGTCTGCATGGCTTCTGACAATCTGCAGTTTTTGTCTCTAAATAATCGTGCTACTTATGGCAGACGCAATCGAACTCCTGACAGTTCCGTGGGAGAATTGACGTGCCTTTAATTCGTTGCTGGACTTTCCCATTATGGCGGAGGCGATGTCTAACCACCACCAACTACTTCAATAAATACTTTATTGGAATTGAGGATATCCCGACCAACTTGACACCTCTGCGATGTGGAAGACCCTTCGCGCTGCCACCTGGATTAGCTAAACAACCTGATGAATAGGTGTGGAGGCCAGTGCAAAGGATGGGGTGGGACACATGGTAGGTGGTGAGTGGATGATGAGATGGGAAAGGGAACACATGGACTAGAAGAGGGGATATGGACAGATGTCAGAGGATGAGGAAGGGGATAAATGGAGTGAGTCTCATCGCACATACAGGTGGGGACAAGATGACACGACAAGAAAGGGGGCCCCATGTTGATTAAATGCAGAAAGATAGAGGATGTTCAGATTGCCTGTGCATCGTTGATCCATGCACTATGATCTTATCCATTGGAGAGATGTGTCCCAGATTCCATACCCCCTCCCCCCTCTGCTTAAAGGTAGAAAGGCGGGGGGGCTCTGGAATTCCATGTACGTCGTTGATTTGGGTGCATGGATACCTGCCGTCCAGATTTGTTTGTCGCTTACCACAGGCACATTTTGAGTCTGGTACTTAGGGTAAGTGGGTTTTTAACCCACTCCTTTGCATTCTAACCCACCTTACCAGAAATGTCGCTAACATTAGGCTCCATGAGGGATAGAGTTGTTCCTGTGATTCTCTAAGAGCTCATTCCGCAACTTTAGTGCCTTGCTGTTGGGCTATGGATTCAAGCTCAAAACACCCGCTTCTGAAAATATAGGCCGAAAAGTAAAGCAAAGCAAAAGGAGCTTATTTATATACAGTCCTAAACTAATAAAACACTTTACATGGGGCTAGGTGAAATCAGACTTCCACCATAGCCAATCAAGTAACTTCCTGAAGGGAGGCTCTTGCCTTCTGTCAGTGATCACAAACAATTGATGTAACCATGATAGCAGAATGGTTACACTCTTCAACTTCTCCTTACAAGCTGAAGTTGAGATGGGATATGGTAGCTCCAAAGCATGAGGGAAATGCCACTCCATGTATTTTCTAACAAGGTCATCAAATGAGTGGCCACTTCCAGGAAATTGGTGACAGACAACCTCTTCTACTACACAATTGTTCACCCGTGGCCGAATATCTCTGATAAGAATAGGTGGGTGAATAACTGAAGTAGGCTTGCTGATCTCAGGTGGTGGCTGCTCACTGACTGGCTCTAAGCAAAGGGTAGACTGCTCCTCTAGTTCTTTTTCCTCTTCTTGGGTTTCCCCCTGGTCAGATTCGTATTCATCATAAACAGGCTCCTCGAGTAAATTCTGCACTTCCTCGGACTACTCAACGTCTCCTGAAAGACTGAGATGGTTGATTTCCTCATGATAATTTTCCCTAGTGAGCAGAGGGCAAGGGTCTACGACCTGCTCTTGGAAATCCAGCATATCAAGCTTAGACTCTGATCCGTAATTATCATAAGTGGGTTGGCTGCTCTGATCAGCAGAAGGTGATGTGGGGATCTACTGCTCCTATTTCAGATAATCATCAAAGTCAGGGGGGGGGAACAGAGCTTCTCCAAGTTGTAGAAGTGAAACTATCCCCCACTCCTCCATTTCGACCCCGAATGTAAACACATCATGGGAGATCTTGTGAAGGAAAAGAGAAGAATCCTCTTCCACAACTACCACTTCATCATTTTGTTCTGAGACAGCAATCTCATCAGGGGAAGATGTTAATGTGCTTACGAGATCTTCAATATTCTCCTCGAGAGAGCCATCTAGAACATATGCCTTAGAGGCTGGAAACTCCTCCCCATTGTCCTTAGATTTCAACCTTGCATGTTGGGTAGTGAGAGATATCGCCCGCTCCATTAGTTCACTCAGAGCAACTTCTTCCCTCATTCTTCTATCCATACAGTCCTCATCATCACAACCTTCATCAGACATGATCATATCTGGGAGGATTTCTTCTTCTTGGCTCTCCCATGGGTCAGATTCATAATGACCATAAACAGGACCCGTGGGAAAGTTTTTTTCATAATCTCCCTCAGTAGAGCTGCTAAGGGCCTCTGCTTCAAAGGATGGGAAATCCTCAGTGCATTGTTCAGCTTCCCACCTGTCAAGTCTGGCATTGATAGATTTTATCAACTCCATAACTTCGCCTGAAACAGACGGATGGGGAGGGGAAAGGACTGATTCCTGATCCAGGTCATCAGGATCATCCTTATAGCCTTCATAAAAGATGGCTCTATCTTGTATACATTTGTTGTAGCATCCCTCACAACAGTTATGCAAAATCAACTCAGAGGGATACAAATTCTGACAGTAAGCGGTGAAAGCTGCATGGAACTCACTAAGTGAAGAAATGCTAGTAGGAGGTAAAGAATGATACCATCTACGCGCATCCCCTGCTAACGAGAAAATGAACATCTTCAGTAATACATCTTCATGTTGTATCTCCCACTGACGCATAAGTTCATGAAACTCACTGAGGTGCTGAGCAGGGTTGTCCTCTTCACATTTTCCAAATATGGGCAAATAATCGCCACATTCATTCAGAGAGGGGACAACATTAGGAAAACCAGGAATAGCAGAAAAATTAAAAAGAGAAAACCTACGAGCAAGGATTTTCTCCATATGAACCAGTGGAGTCACCAATTGATCCTCAAATCATGGAGTTGCCAGGTGAAAGATGCACATCTTCAAATGTGTCTGGTCCTTGTTCACCATCAAAGGCCAGATCTTAACATGTCGTTACCCCAGGAAGCTTCTCAAGCTGAGAAAGCAGCTGTTGAAACCTTCTCAAGAAAGCTCCCTAGGGTCAGCTTTCAGGTGTGCTAACAATAGTCACAGTTGAAACAGTGATGTGGAAATAATGGAGTCACCACAGTGGAGTCGCCAGGTGCATAGTAGAAATATTTAAGGGCTATGATGTCTGATGCACCTTCAGAATCAGAGGCTCAATGTCGTTCTACCCAGGGAAAATCTTCAACTTTGTCCCCGGCAACAACGCCAAAAATGTTAGCATCGGAAGTCACTCCTGGATTGCAGCAGGAGTAGAGCCCAACACACATTAGTTTAATGTCATGATTTTCTTATAAAGGGGTGATCAAATGGAAGTAAACTCAGAACAATATCGTCTCAACTTTGAAATTAGGCCAGGCATGCATGGGTGAGTGAGGTCTTAGATAAACTTCAAACAGTGAGTCGTAATAAGGGTGAGTAGGGGGAAGACTTGCATAAGAAGAGTGCAGGGGTCTGTTATAAACATCAGGTTTCTAACAGACTGTGAGAGGAAGCATCTAAAGGCAATATCCTCTTACATCCAAATGCAGAAAACCAGGGAATACAATAATGCAATGGTAAATCCTTTATCATAGCATAACTGCAACAACTCATGCAAATCAGTCGATCATGAACTCTCTGGTATAAGACGAAAACATAGACGAAGCAGGAAAACCGTTTGTCATAAAACAAGAAATCTCAAACACAGATGCATAACCATAGAACTAGAATGATCATTAAAAATTTACAGTCGTGAGCTTTGCTCTACCATCGATAGATACCAAAATGGCGAAAACGCCTTCATATACTCAAGAAAACAACAGCAACAAAAATCGAGATGTTGCATTAAACACATTGCATCTTCATGGCTTCTGACAATCTGCAGCTGTCATCTTTGAATAATCGTGCAAATTATGGCAGACGCAATCGAACTCCAGAAAATTCCGTGGGCGAATCGATGGGCCTTTAATTTGTCACTGGACTTTCCCATTATGGCGGAGGCGATGTCTAACCACCACCAACTACTTCAATAACTTCTTTATTGGGATTGAGGATAGCCCGGCCAACTCGACACCTCTGCGACGTGGAAGACCCTTCACGCTGCCACCTGGATTAGCTGAACGACCCAATGAATAGGCGTGGAGGCCAGCGTGAAGGATGGGGCGGGACACATGGCAGGTGGTGAGTGGATGATGAGATGGGAAAGGGACCACATGGACCAGAAGAGGGGAGATGGACAGATGTCGGAGAATGAGGAAGGGGCTAAATGGAGCGAGTCTCATCACACGGACAGGTGGGGACAAGATGACACGACAAGAAAGGGGGGCCCCATGTTGATTAAATGTAGAAAGACAGAGGATGTCCAGATTTCCTGTGCGCCGTTGATCCGAGCGCTATGATCTTAGCCATTGGAGAGATGCATCCCAGATTCCAGACCCCCCCCCCGCTTAAAGGTAGAAAGGCAAGGGGGCTCCGGAATTCCATGTACGTCATTGATCTGGGCGCATGGATACCTGTCGTTCAAATTTTCTTGTCGCTTACCACTGGCGCATTTTGACTTAGGTACTTAGGGTAAGTGGGTTTTTAACCCACTCCTTTTCATTCTAACCCACCTTACCAGAAATGTCGCTAACACCCCCTACATAAAAAGTGGGGTAGTTGTTATCACCGTTTATTTGCACACCTATCTAAAAAGGTTAAGTATTACTGATATACAACATCATAGTTTATGTATCCCTTCTCATACACACTTTCACACAATTATTCCCTTACATAACTTAGGAAAACCCATGTTTCCTAGGTTATTTCAGACTTTCACACAATTATTATGTTTCATAACTTAGTAAAACCCCTTTTCCCATGTTATTTCACTTAATTAAGTCATAATCCCCTTTTATGCATTTTCCCCTCTTTATTTTAATCAAATTAAAGGAAAAAATCAAATTAGTGGTGAAAATTGATTTGGTTAAATAAAATATTTTTTTTATTTTGACCATATCAAGGATAACCACTATTTTTCCTATAAAATAAAGAGAGCCATACCATTTTCCATATGATTTTCAATTACATTATAGAGACACTACTACATATTGAAAAATTTGCAACGACTACTATCGACAAAAGTACCCTTTCGTCACAAAATTCAAGAGAAAGAGTTCAATTTTTCAATTTTATTATAAATCCAGCCTATATTCATCGCTCTATCGACAAATGCAAATGTTCGTCGTTCTTGCAAAAAACGTGAATATAGTGGACTATCGTCTCTTTTGTGATGAACTTATGAATTTGTTGCAAGAGTGACGATAACCATTGACCGTTACACTATTTGATAAAGTCAATATTGATCGTTATACTCTTTGACAAAGTAAACATTGATTTGGTCAACTTTCATCGCAAGAGCGACAATAACCATTGATCGTTACACTATTTTATAAAGTCAACATTGACCATTATACTCTTTGACAAAGTCAACATTTATTTTCTCAATGATCGTCGTTATTTCGACAAAAAAATATCTATAAATATTTTACGAATTAGAGATGTTGCAACAATCTTGCTATAACAATGATTAATATTCTTTACATTAACTAGTTATTTGTTATGTTGTATATTGTTAGGTGAATTTATGTTACCATCGTCAAATATTTTACCTCGCACATATCGAGGCTTGCATGCCATTATGAAAGACATTGAAATGGATTATCAAAATATAGATGCATGTCCTAATGATCATATTATATATTATGGGAAACATGATTTAAAAACATAATGCCCTCAATGTATTATCATTAGATATCAAACCAATCAAGTAACAAAAAGGGTGCCTCGAAAGGTTCTTTGTCATATTCCCATAATTCCATGTTTGTAGCGATTATTTAGGTGTGAAATCATAGCACAATTTATGGATTATCATGCATGTAACAAAAGTGGAGATGGTGTTCTTTGAATGCCTGCCGATGGTTATGCATTTAGGTAAATTGAGGAAAAATGGGCAGATTTCACAGATGAACCTCATAATGTTAGGATTTCATTGGCAGTTGACAATGTTAATCCATTCAGAGAGCTTGGGTCTATTTACTCAGTGTGGCCTATATTTTTTATCAACAATAACATTCCTCCTTGGATGTTAATAAAGAGGGAGCACATAATGTTGACAATGATTGTTCTAGGTATTTGTTTACATTAATTTTTTGAATATAACATTTTCATTTGTTTCATTTTTTGCATAATATCTTTTGTTTATTTATTTACTTATATATAGATATCATGGTTATAGTAATTATATGTAATTTCAAACAATTAGGTAAGTACAAAGTGAAATATATGAATGTATATATCGAGCCTCTTATTGACGAGATACTAAAGTTATGGGTTGGCAACACCATGTATGACATCTGTAAACCAATCGGGGAGAAGAAATTTAAATTCTGTGGAATACTTTTATGGACAATTCATGATGCCCCAGGACTAACACATTTTTGTGTTATGTAGCATTCTATTTCTCTTTAATACTATATAATTTTTTAATGATATCATGTTGCATGTTTAATTTTTAAATAATCTCATCGTATAATTGACATTAATCCATTTGTTGCAGGTCTTCAAACAAAGGGTAAATTTACATGTCCAGTTTGTGGTCCTAAGATGAAGTATCTTCATTCACAAATTTAAGGAAAGGTGGTGTTTAATGAGTATAGGAGCCTCCTTTCTAAGAACCATAGGTATCGTACTACTGAAAAACATATTTTCAATGGGAAAGAAGAGTTTGGTTTAAAACCACGAAGAATAACACCTCAGCTATGGAGGTTGGAATATAATAGAAATCGTCAAGGTACACACTTTATTTATGTATCGTATATCATGTAATGTTTTGAATGTTTATTTTAATCATTGAATTTATTTTACCGTATTTGATAATTATTTTTGTGATTTCTTTTATGCTTCATGAAGGCTTCCATCATGAAGGTATTAATAATGGGATTCCACGAGGAATGAAATGTTATCCCACTCAATTCATGAGGTTTCCCTACTATCAAGAACTGAAAATAGCTCATTTATTTGATACAATGCATATTGGCAAGAATGTGACAGAAAGGTTATGGAGAAATATAGATGGTAGGAGGGATAAAGAAAAGATTGTCAAAATTTGTAGTGACATTCAGGAAGCCAATCATGCAATGCAAAGTGTGATCCAATCAAATAGAGATGGAATATATTGAAATAACATTCCATGGTTATTAACAAAGCAATAAAGCAATGATGTAAAAGAGGTCATTCAAAGAATTAAATTTCCCATGGGTTTTTCTTCAAACATAAATAATATCTTAATGACGAAAGGTGAATTTGGTGGGGCAAAAACACATGATTGGCATACCTTCATTAAGGTAATAATTTTGGTATGCATATTTATATATATTGACCTTATACATCTTGTAATTTTTTTATTTTTATTTTTCTACTTTGGTCGAAACACATAACGATTCATTTTTTTGTTATAGTATGTTCTACCACTATCTCTCTCAAACAACTTTGACAACAACATCAAACAAGTTAAATATGATCTTGGCAAATACATGAGGTAAGTAGTTGTGATTTATATGAAAAATGTTCTTTCAAATTTATCTTGTACTTAATGACACGTGTTTTACTTCTAATGTAATATATTATATTATGTTATGTTGAAACATGTTATTTTCTTGTGTCATGATCTCATGTATATGGTTGTCATTGAAAGAAATCCATGAAGAAGATATAAAGTATTAGAAGTGAGAAATTCCTCATCTAATGTGTGAAATGAAAAAGTATATACCTCCAACATTTTTCAATGCACAAGAACACTACTTCATAAACCAAGTTGAGGAGACTGAAATTTGTGGACCTGTTCACACAAGGTCAATGTTGATGGTGGAGAGGCACTTGAAATCATTGAAGTCATTGGTTAGACAAAGAGCACATCCTAAGGGTTCTATGGTGGAGGGATATATAGTATATCAATCCATGGTGTATATTATTCAGTATAATCCTAAATTAGCAGTGCCAACTATGCATGTAGTGGATCACATTTGCGATGTGAACTCCTCAAAAAATTTGAAGATCAGGAGCACATGTTGCGGAAAGGTAGAATGAAAAAAATGATATGTAATATATTAATAACTGTGGAGATTTATATTAATAATACATATAAAGTTTTTCTTTTTGTGTATATGATCATACTAATTAATATATTAATATTTGTTATTTCATAAATTATTAATATTTATAACCTTCATGGACGTTATAACTAATATTTAATATTGGTGAATTATGATTTTTTTATTCAATTGCTCAAGAGTGGGATGCACTGCATTTATACATTGCAAACAATCTTGACTCGATGAATGCATGGATTGAAAGATGTAAACAACATAATGGATGTAGGTTATCATGGAAGAAACTGTTTGTATTGGTTAGATAAGCTCATCGTAACGGAGATGCCAATGTTACACCAAGGGAAATTGATTTAGCATATGGTTTGAAAGATGGACATGCAAGAAAATTCACCTATTTTATTCAGTTATTTTATATTATATTAATGTGACTTCATGTGTACTTTATTTTTCATATACTTTCCAAGTTATATAAATACATATATTAATTTATTAATTGACAATGCATATTTTACATATATGGCATATTGCAGTTGAAAATGAAATGGATTCAAGAATCAAATGCTTAATATCGGATAATGGAGGATAATTCACCTCAAAGAAATTTATGGAATACTGCAGCAATCATGGAATAAAAAGGCAATTCTTCATCGCTAGGACACCTCAACAGAATGGAGTTGTTGAAAGAAAGAATAGGACAGTACAAGAAATGGCTCAAACAATGATAA